>OX421967.1:54815139-55023648 GCA_949128115.1 Anaspis maculata
CTGAATAATTTTTGATATACAGGATTATTCAAAAGTCCGGAACAAAATTCATAATTTTGTACCATATTTTTTCGAGAAAAAAAAAACGCTCGAACAGGACGATTTCTAAAAAGGGCAAGCGGTTATTCCATGACACGTATCATGATTTATCGTCAACCCCTTAACCCCTAGCCACCCTTAGAATTTTTTTTTAAAGGCACCCTGACTTGGAGGGGGGAGGGGGAGAGTTACCCCAGGGTAACTCAAAAGTTCTGAACAAGATTAATAATTTCTTACCATATTTTTTCAAAAAAAAAACCGCTCGAACAGCTCGATTTTCAAAAACGGTAAGTCGTTTTTCCATGATACATATCATGATCTACCGTCAACCCCTCAACTCCCAGCCACTCTCAGTATTTTTTTTTCACGTGTGATGATCTACCCTCAAGCCCTCAACTCCCAGCCACTCTCAGTATTTTTTTTTAACTTTTGAATAACCCTGTATATTATCGTCATAGGTTCTCCGCTCTTTGTATGTTTTTACAACTGATGCACCCATAAATTTAGCCATGTTTTTGACGAGAAGTATGGTCGAGAAGTTGCTATAACAGCAACTTCGCTAAAAATGGAGTAAATACTACGAATTCATAGTAGATACTACAGATTCAGAGTAGATGCTTCAAAGGCGAAGTAGATACTACTACGTACCGTTGTATATAGAAGCATCTACTACACAACGAACAAAAAAATTAGGGACGAGGACCTGAGAAGCATTTTCAACAATTCAATACCAACAATGGTAACGGGAGACCTAAACTGCAAAAACACATATTGGGGCTGCCGTGCGAACAATCCTGATGGACTGAAACTATACGACATCTCTACGAGGAATGCTTTTCAGGTGCTCGCCCCTGATGAACACACATACATACCTTATCAGTCCAATCGCCAAACAGACATACTTGATATAGTCCTGTTGAAGAACTTCCGTGAACAAATCTTTCAAAATGTAATAACCGAACTTGACTCCGATCACCTCCCGGTAATCATTTCATTTAGTAACACCTTACAATATTCTCCACCGTTCCCTAAACTCATAGATGGATACGTCGACTGGAAAAAATTCCAGGAGAAGCTTGATATCCAAATAAAACATCCTGGAAACTTGACCACCCCCACAGAGATTGACAGAGCGGTTGCAAAACTGGCCACGTGGATTACAAACAGCGTTCGCAACTCAATAGCCCGTAACAACAACAAACGGAGCAGCAAAAGCCACGCGCATTACACTCCAAAATTTATTCTAAGACTTATTGAGGAAAAAAACAAACTGCGGCGTGAATGGCTTCGAACACGATGCGTTAATGTCAAGCGAAAAGTAAATAGCCTGGGGCATCGAATCAAGTGGGAACTGGATAATATAAGAATAGAGTCCTATAAAAAACATGTGTCAGATTTACAACCTAGCGATCCTCTAATGTGGCAAGCAACAAAACGCATACTGAACGAACGTCAAACAATGTCACCAATAGTAGAGAACAATCAAACTTATACCTCTGATTTCGAAAAATGTGCAGTTTTTGCGAACCACCTAGAAAAAAATTTCCGGCCCAATATTGATGACGGCAACAGGAATTATGCTCAATTTATCCAAAGACATGTCGAGTCACACGTTCCAGTCGTTTCTGAATTACCTGAACCAACAACGCCAGAGGAATTGAAACTCATCATTAATAAACTGCCGCTGAAAAAAAGCCCGGGTCACGATCTTATCCCTAATGTTGTTTTGCGCCATCTTACCGAGACCGCGTTGTCCCATATAGCATCTGTGTTCAATGCCTGTATGCTCAGGTCTTACTTTCCATCAGCATGGAAGCAAGCTCACATCCTGCTTTTCCACAAGCCTGGAAAAAGTAAAAAGGACGTGAAAAGCTACAGACCAATTAGTCTGCTGCCAACTCTGTCCAAGCTTTTGGAAAAAGTAATACATTTACGTCTTGAATGTTTCATTGACAGCGAAAACATTTTGCCAAATTTCCAGTTCGGTTTTAGAAAAGCTCACTCCACTAGTCACCAATTGTTGCGCATCGCAGAGACTGTCGAGACCGGTTTTGAAAGGAAACAATTCACAACAATCGCATTTATGGACATAGCGCAAGCATTCGACAGGGTGTGGATTGAGGGACTAAAATATAAGTTATTGAGGATAGGGCTACCCTCGTACTTGGCGGGTTTGATATTCTCGTTTTTGGGGGGCCGAACTTTCGCTGTTAGAATCAACAGAACTCTTTCGGTCTTGAAAAAGATAGCAGCAGGTGTACCTCAAGGCAGTATCCTCGGCCCAATATTGTTCAACATATATATGCACGATATACCACAACCAACAAGATCCACAATGGCGATGTTTGCAGACGACACTGCTATTATCTGCCAAAGCGAGGTACAACAAACTGCTGCTGATAATCTTCAAAACTCCATTGATATTCTTGGCCAGTGGTTCAAAAAATGGTGTATAGCGTTGAATCCAACAAAATGCGAAGCAAAAGTTTTCTCACTGAGAAGAATCCAAGACACACCCAATCTAACCATAAATGGCCGAGATATCGAATGGAAAAAAGATCCTGTAAAGTATCTGGGGTTGTTTCTCGACACGAAATTAACATGGAGTTTCCACATCAACCAGAAGTTAAACCAATGCAATGCGAGGCTAGCCAAACTTTACCCTCTGATGAATAAGAAGTCCCCACTAAATGTCGAATGCTCGCTATTACTTTATAAGTCCTTACTCCGTCCTCTGTTCTCATACGGATGCGGAGTATGGAGTAATACATCAATGACAAATAAGAAAAAATTGCAGACCTTTCAAAACAAGGTCCTGAGAGTTTCTGTCAGGGCGCCGTGGTTCGTGAGGAATCGTCAAATCCATGAAGATCTGAACATGCTGGACATTGAAACATTCCTAGGCAAAATGACAAAGAACTTTTTAAGAGGCATCGAACTGTGCGACAGCGCGGTCCAACACGGGTTAGGACGAAGGAACATACACAGCCGGCTGAAAAGAAAGCTACCGCAGGACCTGTACGTCGAAGATGAGAACGAATAAACCTAAGGTTACTTAGGGCAAGTTATTGTTGGGCCATTTTTTGAACGCTAGTAACAATGCCATGACATAGCAAATATTTGCTGAACTGGCACCCAGCTTTAAAAAAAAAAAAAAAAAAAAAAAAAAAGAAGCATCTACTACCTGGGCATAGTAAGTACTACGCTAGTGTAGTACATACTTCTCTTACGAAGTAGATACTTGTAGCATTAGTATCTACTACTTTTTATGCATACGACCCATTGTCTCGGACTAGAGGTCTGATTTTGAAATGTGTGATGGAAAAGGTCCCATCACGCTCTCTTGCTATTGGTCGAGGGATAACGGGTCACATCTCATAAATTAGGAATGCTATGTATTTTTAAATGATCATATCTTACTGTCATTCTCCTGTCAAATATTGCAAATTCTTGGGCGTGTCCTTGACAGATGACAGGTTTGACGGTTTAAGCGCCGAGCCAAGCCGCTGAGCGTGATAGCACGTGATAGTTTGAGGTTATGGTGAGCAAAGTAAGAGTGGAACAACGCGAACATTTTCTTCTTTTTTGAAAGTTGGAAAAAATTCACCATATATAATAATTATTAGTTCATAGACTGAAGCTAATTTACCTATAATAATGGCTTTCAATCTGCCTCCAATTTCCCCTTCTTGAGTTTCAGAATAGGACTGTGTATCTTAAGTGTTAACCAGGCCCATGCACGTATTGTGAGGCGCTTGATATGAAACATCCAGACAAATAGCATCTGTTAACACGTAACATGATTGAAAAAACTATCAATAATCGTTTGTACAAGTGAAACTTTCAACTATTAATGCTCACTGTTTGTGAGTTGTGAGTCTGATGTTACTGTAATCTTTCAAAAATTGAAAACAATTATTTTGAAGGTGAGAAAGGAAGGCACGCTTTCGGTTTTTACAAGAAAAAATGGAAATAAATACTACGTCATGACAAGTATAGAAGCGAGACTTGCCACGATGAAGAGAAAGGTTTTATTTTATTCCGTTTCCGCGAACACGTGGCGTGGAAGTTTTGGTCCGGGCCCTCTCCGAGTCTCCTCTAACTGAAACCCTCTGGGGCCAAAGGTAGGCGAGCCGCGAGAGCCACTCTCACACGGTGCGTTTTAGGCATTCCTTGCTACATCAATGTACTGATGCAGATTGCATAAGACTATCCGGCCCAGAAGCCAGGCAGGAGAACGGCAGAAGCCTTGCTCGGGGTTGCCAAGTGAACAAGAAATATAAATTTCAATTATTTTGATATAGTTATTTCCAAATTTTAAGTTTTTATTCAGTATGGTGTTGGATTTCCTAACTAGCAAAGCACAGGGAAACATCTTGCAAGACAAATTGATTTCATAGTGACTATTTGTAGTGACAGTAATTGTAATATAAATTATTATTGGTAACGGCGGCCATGCCAAATCTGACAACATTGCGATTTAAAACTGTGGATTATTTGCGGAATGAGCAAATTTTCCCATTATTTTGTAAAAAAACAACTATACAAAATAGAAATTTGGCTTGCGACTGGTTCTTCTTGACATTTTTAGTAACTTTTTTGTATCTATCTGGAGACTCAGTCATGGAATAGCCTGGTATTCCATAGAAAAGTCGATATTTGTCTGGATGTTTCAAATTTGGCACTGAATAGCGACAGTTGCGTTCATGTTGCATTTGCGCCGTTAAGTCAGAAGAACGCACTACTCTCATTGCATGGTTGCGCAAGCGCAGAAATGGCACTCAATATAACCTATAAATCTGTGACAGCGAGCGCCATACTGGAAACACGTGGGAATTTCGTGAGCATACACACGTGTATTACATAACCAAAACAAAAGCAAATTTTTACATTATGTACCTTTCTTTGGGATGCACCATGAGCTCCACCAGTTCATCGTCCAGTCGTTTCAGCAGCTTCCAAATCAAAAAGACTTGACTAATCGGCAGCTTTGCGGCATTTTCGCTCTGAAATTACAAAATAACGGTACAAAATATGATCAACACAAGAACATGAAAAATAATTAAGTTTTTTTCACAGTGAAAACACAATACTCACTTTTAGAATAGCCTTCAAGCGTTCACAGAAATATTTCCCCAAACTTTGATTCGCTCTGACGACACTACAACAAGTGTTTACTTTTTTCTTTTCGTGTACTCGAATTTTATTCAATCGCTCCATGTTTGACGGAAAACAAGAAAAACTTGACTATTTATACGGGAACTTTTCGAGTCATTTTCAAGCAAAACAAAGTCAGTATACCAAAAAGGCTTGACGAACACAAATAGAGCTGTCCTGAGCCGATGGCTTTGGATAAGTGTATGACTGAGAATGTAATATGACCAAAATGGCACAAAACGAGAACCTACATGTAAAATGGAGCCGGGGACGCAACTAGTACCTATAGTGAAATGTGTTTATTGTTCAAGCTACCTTTCTTTACTGTACCTAGGGAAAGGTGCGGGCTATAATGGCATTCTGAATTTTAACGCCTATAGACTCAACGCCTATACATACGGGGTGTCTCAAAACTCGCGCCCCAGAGAACACTGACATGTGCCGACGACAATAGGTTCCCAGAAAACGGAAGAATTTTTTTTATTGCTGCTTGCATAATAGAGTCATGAGTCTTTTGAATTCACCAATCCCGGAGGGTCAATTCGAGGTAAATTTGCAAAATTCAACCGGTTGCTAAGTTTCAAAAGTAATACCAGCTGCCTGTTATTTTGCGATAAATGTTCAGCTCACTGTTGATAAAAGGAAACGTAGCAACTTAAAATTAAGGCAACATAACTCAAAGGTGCAGGTCTCTGATTGGTAAGCTCAACCTTGTCTTATCTCGAATACTATTTGAAGTAGATTTTTTTTTCCTTGGTATTACACATCCGACTGCCGCCTAGTTTCATTTTCTCTGGAACGCTAGTTTTGAGACACCCTGTATAAAGTGCTCGCCAATTGAAATGGTCCACCCAAAAAATCTAGTCACTTTCAAAGTGACATAACTCTTGAAATAATCGACTATTTTGAATCGTTTTATGTTTTCTGATTAGCTCACGGATTGGATTACAACATGTCATTGGCCGTTTTTGGTACAGGTGTTTCGTAATAATTATACAGGGCGCTCAATCAGGTACTGCAAAGATGTAAAAGTTTGAACTAGTCCCATTTCACAAAAAATGTTTTTTGTTTTTTTCCAAGTGTTTTAGGAAAGATCTCGGGAAAGATGTTGTTGTGTTGTGATTGATGTTGTGATTCTGTGTACCACTGTCCCATTTTGCGTTCCAATGTATAAGCAGTGTCCCACTGTCCCATTTTGTGTCCCAATGTATGAGCAGTGTCCCACTGTCCCATTTAAATAGCACTTTCAGCTATCTCAATGTATTAGCAGTGTCCCACTGCCGCATTTTGTGTCCCAATGTTTGAGCAGTGTCCCACTTTCCCATTTAAATAGCACTTTTAGCTATCTCAATGTATTAGCAGTGTCCAACTGCCCCATTTTGTGTACCAATGTAGAAGCAGTGTCCCACTGTCCCATTTTGTGTCCCAATGTCTGAGCAGTGTCCCACTGTCCCATTTTGCTGTGTCCCAATGTATAAGCAGTGTCCCACTGTCCCATTTTGTGTCCCAATGTATGAGCAGTGTCCCACTGTCCAATTCTGTGTCCCTATGTATAAGCAGTGTCCCAATGTTGAAACAGTGTCCCACTGTCCCATTTTGTGTCCCAGTGTATAAGCAGTGTCCTACTGTCCAATTTTGTGTTTCAATGTTTAAGCAGTGTCCCATTGTCCCATTTTGTGTTCCAATGTATGAGCAGTGTCTCACTGTCCCATTTTGTGTCCCATTGTCGAATTTTGTGTCTCAATTTATAAGCAATGTCCCACTGTCCTACTGTCCCTCATTAGGATATTAGGAGCCCTGTGATATTAGGGCTCCTAATATCACATGAAGGCATGAGGTGCTTACCTCGGTGCTTACCAATGTTCCGAAAGCTTCGCAAAATCGCAAAAATGGAAGGAAGTTCAACAGGGCTCCAGGGCAACAAAAGACGTTGAAGAAATAAGGGGCCCCGTTGAAGCTCTGGATAATACAAAATGGCAACAGGGGGCTTGCTGGAATTTTGGCAGACATGAAAAACATGAAGGGGCTAACTAGGGCTCCAAACTACATTCGCGGACACTAGGAAATCCGATAGGGCTCCGTATATCACATGAAGGCACAAGGAACTTGAGTACACTAGAGCTGATAGCAATGCAAGAAGACACAAGATGGCTTTCTGGAATTCGGAAAACTACTCAAAATCTCGAGGAGACTCATTGAAGCTCCAACTACAATGGACGACCCAGGGGGGTCCGAAAGGACTCCGAATGACATGACGGCACAAGGGTGATTACCATGCTCTGAAAGTAACGGAAAATGCAAGGGGGCTCAGCAGAGCTTCAAATCACATTGAAAAGGGGCCCAATGAGGCCCGAATAACACAAGATGGCAAAATAGGGCTTAGTGGAGTTCTGGAAGCCATGAAGCAGATTAGGGGGCTCATTGGGGCTCCAAACTATTGTAGTGGGCTCAGATTACGGCAGTGGATATAGATAGTAAATAGAGCGACTATGCAGTTCAACTTCAGTATATTGAATGAATCCTAATAATAATGCGTTATCGGGACGTCTGAAATAATTAGGGGAAAGTTATCTCTTCGGGAATAGGTTAGATCTTTTGAATATTTTAGCCTGCGTTGTGAAAGTAGGACTAAGTATAGAAGCGAGCCATTATTTGAACATTTTGATTTGTACATTGAGGTCAATAGATGGCTGTTATGTTGAAAATTTAAACTGTGTCCTATTGTATTCAAACTCGTAGTCAGTCCTGTCTCAACAATCTCGAGAGCTCTATCATCGAACAACAAGAAGAGTCCTGATACTAGATGATCATCGGCCAAGCGGTTCCAAAAGCGGGAAACGTGATATAATTCAATTAAGTTTATTCAAATAGGAGTATAATGGCTTGTCTACCCATTCAGGGGTTCAAGAAGATAGCTGGGCCGCTATTCTTGAATCGTGTGAGAAAAGTCCCTGGGAGTTTTATATAATCCGTACTACACTTCTGTAGCGAAAGTTGCCTAAAAACCACGATTTTAGGCAACATTCGCTACATCAGTGTACTGCGGAATGTATTTTACTCCCAGGGACTTTTCTCACACGATTCAAGAATAGCGGCCCTGGGGTCTCTTCAATCGAGTAATAATCATGCATCACAATTCGTAAGCTGTCATTCTCTTCCTCTTGCGCTAAGCTGAGGAATCCTCCACAATTTGTTTGATAGGTTATTTAGTCATCAGTTTCCAGGTCAGTAAAGACACTGATTTTAGTCTGGAAACATGCAGCTGATCTAATTTCCTTGTCAAAGGATCTTCTCTCATGCAAGCAAAGGTGAGTCCATAAATAATCATCAGTCAATTCCAAAGCGGATTGATTCCTGACGAGTTCCATCTCCAAGTCTGATTTCGGGGGTTACTCAGATTGCGTCACTTTAAGTGCAAGCTCCTACTTCTAATTTTTCTTCTGCATCAATTTCCAACACTTTTTTTTTTCCTGGAGCTATGTCTTCAACATGAGCCACAAACTATCAAAATCGGTCATCTGGAAGAAAAACTATCACCAAAAAACAAAGTTTATTTTCGAGTCTTTATCTAGAAATCAAAGATGAACAGAGAAATTGGAGCACGTTTCAAGATATTGGTGTACCTACCTACCAACTCTACTGGACCAGTTGACAATATTCGAAAACCTCTTTCTTGGGACTGGGAATTACTCAAGATTTTGAGTTTTTGCAGGGTCTCACGCGAGGCCCTGTCGATGGCGTAGAACAGCAAGCTTCTATGTCACCGTTTGCAGAAAACCAGCAAGCTCCTATGTCAAAAAGGGGCACTTTTCAGGAGGAACAAAATTGTGCTTCAAACGTGTTGACTATATTTTCTTCTATTTTAGGTTGAAATAATAGTCACTGTAAATTAAGGTGACATAATGGGATATGAAATTTGATATTAGGTATTCACTAGATTTGGCTATAAAACGTGACATAGACGGTTTTGTCAGCAATATATCGATAATTTTTGCAGATAGAAGCTTTATAGCAGCTTTTCTGTCTTCCATAGGAAGCTGTTTCCCATTTTGCTGTTGAAATTTTGTGCCACAACCTTCCATCTTTGACATAGAAGATTATCATCTTCTGCCTTGTCATCGTATGTTCTGCAAAAACCTTCTTTGTCTGAAATAGAAGGTTGATATTTTGCACTTGACATACGTGATAAGTCTTAATTGGAATCGGAGGTTTTGTCAGTCGATTGAAGGCTGGAGTGTCGATTGTTTAATCAATTATTTTCAACCCTGCTGAAAATGACATGGGAGATTGTTGATTTACCGCAAATGGTGACAAAGAAGGTTGCCGTTCTTCGCCATCGCTGTATAATAAACACAGGGGATCTAGACCTAGTTCTGTGAAACACAAAGAATGGAGCTATTTCGGAAACACTGAACACTTGGAGGCCACTTTGCTTTCATTAGAATTTTTGGGATGGGCCACAACCTATTTCTATTGTTCAGTAGTTCATTTATGACTAGCCGATATCATCCCATTTAAAAACCTTTGTACTCACATTTCACCTGTCCTGGGGACAGGTATCCATCCTTTGTGCTTTTGGAGTTGTTTTGGAAACTTTCTATTGTTAGTCAGGGGTCTTTCCGGTTTACAAAATTTGAGGGTTTGTGAAACCTGACAAAGGCCTGCACCGTAAGTCGCATCTCCAAAGTGTTTAAATAGACCAGCAGGATAATTGAATGATCAGTCGACTTTATACCGCCCTAAAGTGAGTTTGTGTAGTCAACTATCAAAAACGTGTGCCATGGCAACCTACGAAAAAGATCATATGTTGATCAAAGCTTTCGACAGGAGATCAAAGCTTTTCAGTGAAAAGTTATACGAGTGTCTTGAGGCGCTGTTGAAGGTGAGTCATTGAACATATTTCTCTTTATCTCATTTTTTGTCTAATTTATGCCATAAAATACCGATTTTTTCTGTTTCCAATTCTAAAGATATTGCTTTTTTTTTCAGTACAAGCATGCGAAGCCTACAGTATCGTTCACTAGACGGCGGCTAAGTCCCTGGGGCCTTGATATGATGGAATTTTCAGTGCACTTTGGCAAAGGACTTGAGGAAGGGTAAGCAAAATTTTGTGGTTATGTTGTAAACCTACGTGCTTCCGGATCAAACCTGCACGTGCTAATAGGTAAAGGTTAACCAGCTCTCACAGCCAGTTCTACCAAAGTTTTATGAGCGAATTAACTTTATCTTGCTCATAGATGCCATGCAGATTTGAGTCAAATATACAGTAGGTACACAGAAGGTACACACCCAAATGGTCTAGCAATCACCCCGAAATTTCGTATCGATTGAATGATTGAAATGACAATTTCTCGAGAAGACATCAGCCGATTCTGGGAATAGGTCCCTTCGTTTCGGTTTTTTTGAGTGCGCATGTGTGGCGCGAATTTCATAGTTTCGTACACCGATATTGAAAATTTCCACTAAAAAATATTGTAGTGTACCTAAAATTCCACAAATAATTTGGTTGAATTTTAGATACCATTTTTTATATTCAAAGGAAATGTTTCATTGAAATTAAGTTCCATGATCATTTGTGGAAGTTCAGGAACAACGAAAATGGCAACAGCGCTCAAAACAACAAGACATCGGCGCCAATTGTCACTTGTGACAATTATGATGACATTTCTCGTTTCTACCTGACCTACATTTCATTTGCTCATGTTTTGACGATAGAACACAACTTGTTGGAAATGGCTGTACCGAGAAGGAAGTTCAAAAAAGCTACGAAGAGATGCGTTTACGGTGTGTGTAAAAGTGACAGCCAGAAACCAGTAGTTGGTCAGGCGGCTAGACAGAGCATGCAGCGTTGCCATTCAACTGACAGGTGTACGAATGTTTACAAAATTTGGAGCCTTCAAGCATGCGCACCTGCCCAAACGAAGTAGCCTATTCTTACGGGGTTCGATGAAATCATCCTCTGACTACAAGGTAACACCTTAGGTCACCCGATTGTTGACCCTGCGTACGATATACAGGGTGACAATGAAAGGAGCGCAAAAGCTACCTGACTTCAGCAAGGTCCCGTTTTGAGAAAACAAGTCGCAGAATTTTTAAGGTGACGTTTTCGGAAAGCGTAGGTTCACCAATAGATATCCCAAAACGGTTCTGGATTTTTGTTCGCATTTTGTTTTCTCAAAGAGTTATTGATTTTTTTGCAATTTTTGGATTTTTTGGTGCATACTTTGCCATCGGTCTTGCTAACCCTTGAAATTAGACAGGAACGTACACAATAGCTCTGTCAAATGTTTCATGGAACAATTTGATTCCATCAACCCTCAGAAGTGGTAAGGACCCGCACCTCTTTTGGGACTATGACAAATCAAGCATGCTGCGACATTGTATTATGGTAGCCTTACAATAAGCATCAAATGCTGCAGCTTTTTCAGCTGCAGAGTTCTGATTGGACCTGACGCGTGTCATTGCTGTCAATGACCAACATGTGACCAATGAGAGCTCAGCAGCTGAAAAAGCTGCAGCATTTGATGCTAAATGTAAGGCCACCATTACGATTGCTATATAGTCAGTTACCAATTTGTCCCATCATAGATGCCTCTTTACAGCCTAATTCTCGGTCGATAAATCTCAAAAAAAGTACGCTTCCCAAAAATGTTGCCTAAAACATTCTGCGACTTGTTCTTTCAAAACGGGACCTCGCTGGAGTCAGGTCATTTTTGCGCCTCTTCCATTGTAACCCTGTATATCATACATTAGGTTCAGAATAGGGTGACCAAAGGTAGCACCTTGTAGTCAAAAGATCACTCTATAGAGCATAAAAAAAAATCAAAAATTGGGCATTGTTTGATAAGAAATCGTCATTTTAGCCGAAACAAAATTTCGGGAGGATCGCCTGACCATTTGGGTGTGTATATTCCAATTTGGGATATTCGATTACAATAAAATCTTTCCTTATAAGCACGAACCATAAATTGAATTAAGGTGTTCTTCGATCTGGATAGCGCAGTTTCTTTTTATTAGTGTGGTATCAGCGCGAGAGAATTACGACTTGTGCTCGGCTCGTACCAATTGTAACAAAGAAAACTTCCTATTTTCAAGAAAATAAACCATGCTTGCCACCATTACGGAATTTGAACTATGCTTATTTGCCACTGCATTCATTTGTTTTCAATCTCGACACCATAGTTCTTTCCCGTGGCTTTCTAATCTCTGGTAATCTCCTTTGTGATATTCGGAGTTATATCCAACCGCGACCTCAGGTGTCTCTTCCTGTGGGCTTTCTTGTGTTAGATATGGTAGCGGACCTAGAGGGTCCTCCTGCATTGCATTGCAAAAATGAGTCTTCATGGTTTTCCACTCAACTTTTCTTGACTGGCGAAAACGGTCGCATAGAGTGGAATATTTTGCAGTCTGGTACAGTTTTGTGTCCTGATCACATTTACGAAGTTTTTGAATTCGGCAAGCCGCCGCTCGCTCCTCCACATTGTAAAGATGGTGCCGAAAGACCCAAAAAGAACCAATTTTTCACCATTTCACTATTTATCGCCGTCTTACCTCCCACAGTGGAACCGTGACTTTATTGGAAGTCGTAATGCATTTTCTGCCACGCCAGTGCCATTCTTCGCATAATGAAAAACGAATGATTCATTCGGAAAACATTTTCGTTTTCGTGAATGATTCGAAAACAAAACGTTTTCTTGATTATGAAAAGCTTTTTTTCTCCTCGCGCGGACGAACTGACCTAACTCAAGTTGATTTCGATCAGCTACTAGCTCTGGTCTCCTTATTTTCGTAACAGCATTTGTTAACAATGTGCACCGGAAGAAAAATGTTGAATTGCCAATACCATATTCAACAGTCATTGTTTCATCATTGCCATAGATAAGGAACTTCAATTTCAACAGTATTTGATAGCTTGTACTGTTTTCTCTTCAATAAGCATGCGATCGGATCTCAAAATGCACGTGGGAGTACTGTGGTCAAAACATCCTTTCCCTAATAAATTACACGTTATATACTATTATGGACCTTAACGTTGTGTGTATTTCTTGTGCCGTAGGCTTGTAACTTTTTTACCTGAATCATTTAAATGAATTCTCAAATCCCTCTTGATTTTCAAAGTCCCCTGACTCCCAAAGTTCTTTTGGAAGGGAACAATTAGATCAATATTGCGAATAAACAGAGTCTTCGAAACCACAACTCCTCCATTTACCGATTAATCAATGATCGCTGATTTGACTTGATGAACATTAATTACTTCATTTAGGGTACAGCTAGTCAAGAAAGGGTTTCTAGATGGGAGTGTGCGCTGACTGTCAGGGGAAGGGAGATGTACCACTGGCCGAACACATCCATCCATGCCTCGCGACCCGACAAATGCATTTTGAAGTCAAACAATTTGATTAACAGTTCGCTATGCCTTTATATTTACACTATTCCATCCTTATCCACATTTTTACATTTATTTATTTTATTCACATTATCATTTTACTTCTTGGTTAGACACGAATAAATGAATGAATCACTTTATTCGCGTTAATTATCCATTGCATACTCTCATATTGTGCTGACTGTAGCTAACAATAAGGAATTTGTTAATGATATCAACATTCGGCTTCTGGAAATTGAATTACATCCTAATGCCTGCTAAGATCCGCGTATGATGAAATCCACTCTCTGAATTGAGTCGCGTTTCCGTATTCCTACTGATTTGAAGGAGATATATCGATGAGTTTAATTTCAGAATACACTTAAGTTTTGATTCCTTGCATTATTAACTAATGCCTTGTTGATTTTAATTTAATTTCTCCCTAACTCAGCCTTTTTTTGTACATAGAGAGATATCGATCACGCCACTTGAAGAGAGATTGTTACCCATTGATCTTTGTACTTCCGAATCATGGCCATCATTTCAGTTACCGATCAAATGATTCACATAAAAGTTAGGTGTCTTAGTTTGATCAATTTACGTCCAGCTGGTGCTGTGCTTTAACTTACAGACTTGTCACTCAGCTTTGTATCACTTTTTGTTACATAAATTCATTCAAGGGTGCAATTAGGTGTGAGCCTTTGATCGATCAACCAGGAAAATTATAAAATTGGAAAATTATATTACTTTTCGATGTCTTGTATCTTTGAGCGACAAATTGGCCCCTTGGCATGCCTCAAATGGTTCTTATCTTGCAAGGAACTCAACTTGAATGCAAAGAATGCCTTTTGACGCGGAGAAAGGGTTAAATATATTTCGTGTTATGGGTAAAGGGTTCGCGATATTGTAATTAGCGCAATTAATTATTGTAATTAGAATATATTTCAATAAATAATTGACCGACGCGCTAAGACGCGATGTTCCTTGTCAACGCGGGAACT
This sequence comes from Anaspis maculata, assembly GCA_949128115.1. Lineage (NCBI taxonomy): Eukaryota > Metazoa > Arthropoda > Insecta > Coleoptera > Scraptiidae > Anaspis > Anaspis maculata. Next base: position 54,829,702 of record OX421967.1, read on the forward strand.
AATCGTTCTAAAAACATCACCCCTGTGTTTTCACGCGAGTGTTACCCTGTTGGTACCCAGGGTGGAACGTAAAGATAAAGTCCTTAATAGTGTGATGTCAACGTATAAGGTAGAACCGATCTACATGATATATCATGCTGTGGAGCGTTTTCGCCGAGCAATGAGTCATCTGCCGAAATGCTCTCTAGCGACTCGCCCTCTTTCACTCTGTGTCTCTCTTTCTCTCGTATCCCCACTCAGGTCATGTGCACGAGCCATGACGAATGAACGCCAAAATGGCGTCGTGACATTAAATTGCGTTATTTCTCCCTTACGTCACCAAACGTCACAGCGACAGCTGAGTTTTGTATTTGTTTACTTAATTAATCATCATTATTTCGCCACGAGATGGCTACTATTGTGAATATTCTCGATTCTAGCTTTTGTTAGTGAACCTATGCAGGATTGTACTTGTTAATTTTGCTTATTTGAATATATATTATGTTTGTTTTGAAAATCTCTTGTTTACCTGACCACCCTTCACGTAGACATGTGAATAGCTGGAGGGTTCGACTCGATTCAAATGCCTCGTCTGCCGGACTCACCTGAACGCCTTCCCCGAAGAGTTGAAGCCAGAAATAGAACAGCTGAAATGCACGCTACTCCAACCAAGATTGAAATTCTAGATGTGCCCAGATGGTCTGTTCCCCTCCCCCTATGGATCTGCCTCTCCATATGAAATAACTGAGTCAGTGGTGGCAGTCACGTTACCACCCTTAGGTTTAAGCACCCCCTGTTCTGAACGACCATACAGGGTCACCGACCTGCTATAGTTCCCCCAAGCATTACATAAGTTACAGGAACTTGCAATACTTAGTATCATTTATACCTATTTTACTGTGTTTAATTGTTTAGTTTATTTTTGAACATCAACCGCCCCATTGTTACAATTGGTAACTGAATCAATACTTAGTACTTGGTAGTACAAAATACTTCACAACCCTTACCCCCATGATTACAACTAATGACTTGCGGTGAGATTTCTGTTCATGTTTCAATATTTTCCACCCGTGCAAGCGAGCCAGTTAGGCCTACTTGTTACAATGTTAAAGTAGAAAACAGTTCAAGCTATCTGTTCCGGTTGAAATCAATTTTCTGGTCGACGCGACGGCGACAATGAAAAATTGACCGATGAATTTGGTGCTGCCAATTTTACACCTCTTGCAATCCGCTTTGTCAACAAATGATGTCAAATGAATTATTATACCAGGACGAGCTCAAAAAGAAATAATCTGATCGGAATCTACCAGAGTTGGGTGATATTTTTTCATAAGATTTTTTCAAAATAAGGTGGTTTCACTGAGTCAAACTGTTCCACGGCGGTGGATCGAACGACGTTGAACAGTGGATCAGTGAATGTGGTTCTTTTTGGGTCCTTCGGCAACAACTTTTCAATGTAGAGGACCAAGCGGCGACTTGCCGAATTCGAAAACTCAGTATGTTGATCAGGACAAAAAACTGTACCATATTGCAAATTTTCGACTCTCCGTGACCTTTTGAAAGGTAGAACCTACTCATTGCCTAAACTATAGATAAACCAGGAAGGGAGAGATAGATAGGGGCCTCATAGATGCAAAGAAAGCATGTATATAACAAGCGCGCTACGAGATAAAGATCATGCATGAAAGTATCAGATATCAACGCCAGCCAAACTTAACTTTGTTTTCTTATTTCAGAAAAGACATCTTCAGATTTGGTGTTAATGTCCGTGAAGCTTCCTCCTGGCTTCAAAAAATATGGCCCGTACCACGAATCTCCAACAGTGAAGCAGATTTCATGTTGATGCACCACACAAGAGCTGACATGTTCAGAACAAATGAAGCTTTTCTGAAAAGTTTCGTCAACTGTTTAGACTTTGACGAAGATGAGAACGTGAAGGGCTCGCTTGGTCCTTATCTCACACATTTCTTGGTCGACGGTCATGAATTGACAATGCTGCGTCTACTCCTGGACAGAGACGTGAACATGGAACATCGTAACTGGGGATGGACGCCTTTCCAGATAGCCGCTTTCAACGGAGACGACGAAATCGTGGCCATGTTTATCTACTACAACATATCGCCCAGGTCACAATCGACAGGCGAAGACTACGACATAGAGTTCTTCGATCCATCAGCACCCATTCTCATGGCCGCAGAAAACTTCCAGCAAATCACAGTCGACATGCTGTTCGACTACACTTACGATCAGAGCAGCGATTTCGATGCCAACGTTTTCATGCAGCTGATGCACATGGGAAGCTTATGTTTCTGGGACATGGCGGACATACTGCGTGAGAATAAGCGTAGTTCAGAATTGATTTTCGACAAAAAATCACTCTACGATCTGGTTTGGATGGACTTATTCACGATGACTAGAGACGCGTTGCGAGAAATACTGTATTTTTTCAAGGCGAGGGACCATTTAATCGATGACTTGTTTGATTGCTTCTCCATTCATCATTGGGAGGGATACTGGAAAGAGGAGGAGAATGTGCAGATTGAGGAGCGACGAGTGGTTTTCTTGAAAAATCTGCACTACTTGGCATCGCGAAGCTCTTGCAGGCCGGGCGTGGCCAATCCTCAACCTTCGTTACTGCACATGATGATGGACAAGATAGGTCAGGATATGCCCTTGCGTGTTGTCACATCAACTTACAACCTCCTCGACCTGCCGATTGACGAAATGGAGACAACAGTCCTGCTGCTACTTTCCCACGGTGCACCGTTGGACAACTTCAGTTTCGAGTTGATTTTCGACCAATGCCGCAGAAATACCACCTGGAAGCTGTTCCAGATCTGCCGCTTGCTGGAAGTGGATTGCTCGCGAGAAATGCCCGAAGATTACCTAGAACAGTTCAGCGGTTTCCCAGTGTCAACCTTCTACCACCAGTTTCCCCATGGAAAAACAATCATGGAAGTTCTCAGGAACCCGGCAGGTGTCAACGATTTCGACATTGAATATTTCACCGACCTCAGCTCGCATCCGGCGGTCAAGTCGATAGCTTACGGCATCGACAATCCCGAGTTGACCGCCAAAACAGATCGTTTACCGAAATTTCCGACGTTGTTGGAGTTCGCCAGAGATGCCGCTAGAAAATACGTGATGGACAAGCACGAGGTCAAGACCAGTTGGCAATTCTACGATGCCGTGGAGAAGCTGGGAATTCCAAGAAGGCTGAAAAAGATTGTTTCGTATGACGTGGAGACGCCTTTGTACAGATAACAATCAGGTTGCAATCCGTTTTCAGTCTTGATTCGAAACTTTCGAAAAATGCTGTGATTATTTACAATGTGTGATGTGTATCTCTGCTCAAACATATCAGCTTGATATATGATTAAGCTGGATAGATGAATTTTCCAAGAAAATGCAGTTCGAATTAAGCGATATCAAGAATGTAGATAGCAAATCTTCAAGAAATTGAAAAGAAAATCAAGCTAGTATGTTTCAGCTGGGACACCCTGTTTATTATCATTAAGAAATGTTATAAAACTGAAGTTTTTGAAATATATGACAATTGTTGAGTATGCTGCTCATTTACTTTTCCCTTATCTCCATTTCGCACGTTCTGTCCAAGTCCAAGACCATTCACTTCATTTAATTTTCTCTATTTTCATTTTTCTGACAATTTTTTTTAATCAACAGTATTATGAAGTTTCAAGGTGACGGCCTCGTGGCGCAGGTGGTTGTGTGGCTGCCTGCGGCCGCGAGAGCCCCGGGTTCGATTCCTGGAAGAAGTCTGGATGCTTGTGTTTGTCCAATTTGCAATTTTTCATGTAAATGTAATATGATAATAAAGGGAAAAAACTCCTATAGCCGGTGCAGGCCGATAAGGAGGAAAACATTAATTTTTTTAATTTTTTTTTCTTTAAGTTTCAAAATAGTAATTATAAATATAAAAGCTTAATACAATGTATAACTTGTATAACTCATAACTTGAATATAGATGATTTCTAAGAATAGAAATAGAATTTTTCATAACCGAGATTGCTATAATTTTCAGAATTTTAGCTGAAAATAAATAAAATATATACTTCTATTAGCTCAACTTCATAGACTTTTTTTACCTCACATTCCGTGACCTCTTGATGAACTTCCAATCCTGTCCAAAACATCTTCCTCACTTTTTCCAATTAAAACAGTGTCGTCCGCAAAACCCAGAACACTTATGGCTGGTAGCCCTGGGACTAGTTGAAATCCGTGTTCTTCGCGCACTTTTTCTCCCGATAACTCTTCGAGGATATGATTGAAGATATATTGTATAAAGTTGGCGAAAATGGTGATCCCTGTGGGACGCCTCTCAAAAATGTTATTTTTTTCGTCTTTCCGCGTCTTGTTTCAATAGATGTAGTATCACCTACCTCTTTGTAGGTTTTCAAGTATTTTTTTCAATGGGTCTGGGATCGGTAATGATTCAAGCGTGAAGGCTAAGTGTTGATGTCCCACAGAGTCGTACGCTTTTTCTATGCTGGGAACAGGATGCAGCACTCACGTTTTCTTTGTTTATAGTTGCTGATAAGACTGAATTTATGATTGATCCGTTGACATGAATAGAATAGAATAGAATGGAATAGTTTATTTCAAGAGTAAAGTTGATTTAAAGTGTGCATATATAAAACATGCAGAAATAAACAATAAAATCCACTTGAGCATAGCCTGTGTGTGGTTTACAACAGTATGCATTATACATATACAGATAATTCAATAAAGTAAAATATAACAAATTCATTGAAAAAAAAACAATCACACTTTCCGAAAACGACAGAGCAAGGTCAACGAAATTATGCTGAGTCCTCATCTCAACAATGGACCAGATATGCGCTCGGGACATGGTGAGGATTGCATTCTTGAGATGTCTTCTGAAGTTTCGTAGGCTGCCAATACGTCGAATTTTTTCTGGTACATAATTGTAAAGCCGTTTGGTCAGAAACATATGGCTTCTTTGGCCTATTGTTTTTCTCATGAAAGGTGGTATGATGTTACAAGCTCCATATCTGGTATTGTGGTCATGTTTAGCTTGGGGTCCTCGTTCAAGGTTACCGGTCACATGCTGTCTCACACAAGTATTCAGAAAAAACAGTTGTCTGGGATCTAAAAGTCTTGTCTCCGCATACAGTTGGTCTGATGGATACATATGCTGTTTATCGTACATGATCTTGAGTATTTTTTTCTGTACTGTAACGAGGCCGTGCATTGTACTTCTAGTGGCACTTTCCCAAGCCAAAAGTCCGTACAGAATTTGTGACTCAACCAGAGAGTGATAGACTGTTCTTAGTGTCTCCGCATCAAGAATGCTCTTCATAATTTTGAATCTATAGATCAGTTGTCTCAACTTTTTAGTTAGGTAGATCAAGTGTAAATCATATCTTAGATGTTGGTCGATAATAATTCCCAGGTATTTGTCTCCTTCCGTAATTTCAATGCTTAGGTCTCAAGAGAAGCATAACTCGGAGCTGTCCTCTGCGTGTTCATCAGTAGGAGACAGTGTGTCTTCTGTGCGTTGATTGTCAGCTGCGCATGCGAGAGCCAGCCCTTTATATACTTCATGTCTCCTTCAATCAGTTTTTTGAGCTCTTCTCAGTTGTCAGTCTCATAAAATATGGCAGTATCGTCAGCGTATTTAAATATGTCACCTTGACTTCGAATGAAGAATAGTTCTCTCATGTAAATATTGAACAAGATCGGACCCAAAACAGTTCCCTGCGGGACACCATACTTCATGTATCTCACCGCGCTGATCCGTCCATTCACTCGGGCCGTCTGCGGCCTCTCCCTCAGATACGTTGGGAACAATCGCCATACGACACCCCTTATGCCTATTTTCTTCAGAGATTGTAGAAGTATACCGTGGTTGACCGTATCGAATGCCTTTGACAAATCAAGAAACACAACCGCAGCAGGCTTTCCATCTTCTAGTGTCGTGTACATTCTCTCTGTCAAATCCAATATCGCGTTCTGAGTCGACAGGCCCGCCCTAAATCCATATTGCCTCTTAGACAAGAGGCTATACTTTTCCATATAACTGCAAAGTTTACCTTTCAGAACCTTCTCGGCAATCTTGGAGAATCCGGGCTTTACTGATATTGGTCTATAATTGGCGACATCATATTGATTTCCTCCCTTGAAGACAGGTGACACTGTGGCGTGTTTAAAAGTAGTTGGAAAGATACCATTCTCGAAACTCAAGTTGATTATGTATGCCAATGGTTCACTGATGAGGTTAGATAAAGATTTGATTGTCTCTGTTGTAATTCCGTCTATTCCTGAGGATCTTGTGTTCTTGAGTGATGCGATAATGCGCTGTATCTCGTCAGGGCTGGTGGGACTCAAATACATCGAGGCATGGTGGGTTTCTCCAGGTTTTTTTCATGAATTTATGTTTGACTTTGTAGTTAACGTCCTGGTCACGGCACCATTCTGTAGTGTATCCTGGTTGATGGCATCATTTCTGTAGAGTATCATCCTCTTTTCGATGTTGGCAGTGATCGTCGTTGTCCCTTCCCTTCTCCACGTCGTTTACATTTTGCCTACGTTGTGTTGTTGAGTTCTTACTCGAGATGAGAATGTGTCGTGGGGGATGAAGTTTGATTCTTGAATGAAACGCGAATGTAATGCCAGCAAAATTAATGTTTTAGTGGAAATCAATTGCAAAGTTTTAGATGAATTTGTTTCTTTTCTCAAAACACCTACTGACAGTGATAAAATGACACAACATGAATAAAGAACCACAAAACACAAACACAAATGAAACAAGAAAAATCAATACAAATTATTTAGACAATGCAAGAATTTACAACAATGAAATGAACACAAAATCAGATTAACAGAACAAAACAAGAAATCATGAAACATGTCAAACTGTCAATTTGATCGCAAAGGAAAAATGACGTATCCAGCGTCCAGAGGCTGGTGGAACGATTTTTGGTTGTAGACCATCAGCTGCTTCTTCGGAACCAGATAAGAGGCGGACGCCCCTTGATTGGACTTGGTGACCAAGAGTTTGAATATCCTGTTGACGACTGGGACTCATGTAGGCGACTATTGATTTCAGGTGCAAACTAGATGCTTTAGTGGAACCAGGCGGTGATGGAGTCAAAAATTTGGTGACTGATGAGCTCGACTTCAGACAAAACGTTTCGTCATGAAACAAGATGACACGGACGTTTCTTGCAGCTGTTCGGTGCCAAAATTGTTTGAGTATCAGGTAGCAGGATGACGGTGATGGTTTGATGTTCTTCGAGTCTCGGAAGATCTTTCTTTGTTCAATGGCAAAACGGCAGTGTTGAACATGATGGCGGCAAGGCTGCGCAAGATGATCGTGGTGATGTTTTGCACGCTGCTGTGGTTGGTTTAATGCCAAGGCTTGTCGGTCCCATGATGTTGTGTGGCTGCGACGTGTCAGGTGATACTTGAAGCATGTTTCGTGCAGCACGAAACGATTATGATAAAGCAAGGCTGCTGGTTGGGCAGACGTCATCCATTCGAACAGGTACATCCTTTTTTCCGTCGTGATGGAAATCCATTTTCACGCGAATCATTCCAATCTCGGGTACAACCGTCCACCCGATTGGAGTTGTCATTCATGAAACAAAACAAAAACCAGCAGAAAAAAGGCTACTCAAAACAAACAACATAGCCCTTCTCACAGCACCCCCCTTGAACGCTCTTGAAAAAGAACAACTGGTTCCCGACAGAGTTTCATCTTGTGCCCATCACAATGTCCCGTTACGAAACAATTTCTGCAGTATACTCAGCTCTCACCTGCTTTTCATTATTTCTTCAAAAATCGCGTCTGGAATAATCTCCGGTGATGGTCAAGAGGTCCCCAACATTCAGTGCGGATCGGGAGTGGGACCCACGTTTTTCTTTTGTCCATTTTCTTTTATTCTGTTCTTCGGTGACAGTGTTTCGAGAGTGGATGGCAAGCTGGGAATCAAATGATGTCGGGTAGACCATCTTGAGCAGTAGGTACAGTTGCATTGGCGCATTGGTGGATCAGTTGTCGATTTTTTCTCTTTTCAAAGGATCCAAAGTGATCGGCGGTTCAACGGTGTCGATTGGACGATGTTTCAAGTGGCTTTCTGGATCAACGACATGGAGTATGGGAGAGTAGACTGCTGGTCCAACGAGGTTGAGTCTGGAACACCAGACTGTTGGTCCAGCGAGGTTGAGTGTGGGAGAGCATACTGTTGGTTCAGCGATGTTGAATGTGGAAGAGCAGACTGTTGGTTCAGTGACGTTGATTGTGGAAGAGCATACTGTTGGTATGGTATGGCACTCCGAAAAGTGGAAAAACGCTGTCTTCAAGAAGCTTCACAATGGTCGTGGCGTTCGGAGTACGAAGTGGGAAAAATAGCGAAAACTTTGTAAAGTAATCCAGAACGGATAAAATATACAAGTTCCCTGATTTTGACTTTGAGAGTGGACCGACCAAGTCGACAGATATTGGCTCCCAAGGGGCGGTGACGTCAACGCGGCCACACATCAACCCAGCCGGGGCTTTTTGTCCAGGTTTGTGTGCCAAACAAGTTTGACACTGACGAATAAAGACACCTATGTCCGTCAACATAGCTGGCCAATAAAATTTTTGAGCTATTCGATGGTAAGTTCTTGACACGCCCCCATGTCCCGCGGTTGCAGATTCATGGTTCTCTTTGAAGATCTTGACTCGATAATCTCTTGGTACAACAATCCGCCATTTCCGAGCGTAACCACTTGCCGAATCGGGATTCCGACGATTCTTATAGAGTAAACCATCTTCAGTTCGCCACAGAGGGTAGGAGAGAGGGATGTCAGAGACTTTTTGCATCATGGTGTTATACCATATGTCCGTGACATTGTCAAACTGGAGCGCTGAAATTTCTGCTACCTTAGGTACGGCTCGACTCAACGCGTCTGGAAGGACATTATCCACTCCACGAGTCCACGCCGGTAGACAACCTTGAAATCATACTGTTGGAGACGGACACTCCATCTCGCCAGTCTGCCGTTCGGGTCTTTGAGGTTATGCAACCACTAAGCGCGAAGTGATCAGTGACGACGGTGAAGTGTGTGGCCTCTACGTACGGGCGTAGCTTTTTGATGGCCCACACTGCAGCCAAGAGTTCCTTCTCCGTCGCACTGTACTTCCGCTCAGCTTGCGTCAGTGAACGACTGACATAGGAGATAACGTGTTCCGCCTCCTGGTCATCCTGCTGGGTGAGCACAGCTCCAACCCCATAATCGCTGGCGTCGCACTGGATCGTGAATGGTCTCGCGAAGTCTGGACAGCTCATCACTGGTGCAGTAATCAGACATTGCTTCAGTGTCTGGAAAGCCATTTCACAATCTGGGGACCATTCGAACGCAACATTCCTTCGAAGCAAGCGGCAGATAGGCGCAACCACTGAGGAGAACTTTGGCAAGAACCTCCGGTACCAACCGGCCATGCCTAGTATGCGCCGTACTTCACTCACACGCTTTGGCGGAGGGATGTCCACGATCGCCTGGACCTTTTCTGGGTCTACGTGAAGACCTTGGCCGTCGACAACATATCCCAAGTACTTAAGTTCGGACCTGCACAGGTGACATTTTTCTCGAGACACCACTAGACCAGCCTTCCCAAGACGAACGAATACCTCCTCCAATATCTCTAGATGTTTTCCGAAACTCTCGGAAATGACGATGATATCGTCGAGGTAGACAAATACTGAGGGCTCCAGCTCAGGTCCCAGAACGCGGTCGATGAGCCTCTGCCAGGTGGCTGGCGCGTTGTGAAGCCCGAAGGGCATTCGCTCAAACTGAAAGAGGCCGCGTCCTGGTACTGTGAAGGCTGTGACCTCACGTGATGCCTCCTCAACAGGCACCTGCCAGTAGGCACTTTTTATATCCAGAGAAGACAGGTACTTTGCCTGTCCCAGGTGGTCTAGGATGTTCGAAATGTACGGCAATGGATATGCGTCCTTGTCGGTGACAGAGTTGACCTTTCTGTAGTCGATACAAAAACGATACTTGTCAGGGGACTTTTTAACCATAACAATGGGCGAAGCCCAAGGTGACTTTGACGGTTCGACGACACCCAGTTCCGCATCCACATGACGTCGAAGAGCGGGCGAAAGCGGGTAATATCGCTGTTTGATTGGCTCTATTTCAGGCTTGACCTTGATCTTGTACTCGACGAGCATCGTGCACCCAAGCGCTGGAGCTGGACCAGAAAAAACTTTGTCCAAACGTTTGCGTTTGCGTAACACGAGGTTGTTGAAAACTGCTATTATTCGTTATGGAGTCTTCGCATCTCCACGCTCTGTGCTTGTCTACAATGGTTTATGACAGACATGACATAAGTTTTTTGTCTTTTCTCTGAGACAGAAGACAGAAGACACACCTGTCTTCCTTTTTGACAATCTCTCGTCGACCTGGAGGTGGTCATGTATTCCAAAATATACTTACATGGATCTCACAGTGGGGTCCAGCGTACCCGAGCAGTCACTTTGGATGCTCTTAGAAACAATACAAGGAGCATCTGAGGTGAATTACTGGAAGTGTAGGTGGGTGAAGGTACCAACTGAATTCACATGGACGGGTGCTACCCAATTTGCAACCGTTAAAAAATTATTATAGAAACAAAATTCGCTCGGGTGTTTTGGACCCCAGAGTGAGGTGCGAAGGGTATGCATGGCTACGAAAGCTGTGCATCTGGAGGTGGTTTCTGATTCATCTACCTCAGCCTTTTTGGCATATTTAGATCGTTTTGTTAGTCGCCGGGGTCTACCTTCCGATTTATTTTCCGACTGTGGGAGAAATTATGTTGGAGCCTCAAATGCCCTCAAAGATGCAGCGAAATTTCTGGAAACCAATCAAGATGCCCTTTTCACTGCCATGGCTAGGGCTACCCGTCAAATATCCTGGCATTTCAACTCTCCTTTTGCACCTCATATGAGTACTGGGTAGTATTTGAGAAGCTACCGTGAACTTCGCAAAAAACTTGTTGTATCGGTTGATTTGCGAAAGTTCCTCCACCTTTGAAGAGTACGCCACTCTCTTTGCGCTCATTGAGGCTGTCCCTAACAGTCGCCCTCTATGTGCTCTAAGCAACGATGTCCACAAGAACCCCCATTATTTGTTTCCCGGGCATTTTCTGATAGGTACAGCTCTCCTTCATCCACCAGAACGACTTTTTTCAGAAAATGATAAGCCCACTGTTTGATGGTATAGAGTGAAGCAGTTGCACAAACGTTCTGGCGGCTTTGGTGCACCGAGTATTTAAAAACTCAAATGCAACGCAACAAGTGGACTCGGGAAAATCCTTCCTCAAAAGTGGGAGACGTTGTCTTCTTTTTTGACGCTACCAAGTGTTCTCTTGCCTGGCTTATTGGGCGAGTGAGCGACACCCATCCCGGTCAAGATGTAACGGTCCGGGTGGTAACAGTTCGGACTTCATCAGGAACCTTTACCCGACCGGTTAACATACTGAGATTTCTCCCTTACTTACTTCCTCTCCCGTCTTCTGACACTTTTTCATCACTCTTGATTTTTAGGTAGGCGGTCAATGGGATTGCCCGGCTGAATTGCACAGGTCTTCAGCCGGGTGATAATGTGGTGTCCCTTTGCCTGTGGCAAAGAAACCCCGCAGTGACAGTACCTAACCATTCATTCTTCGTTTGGTGTGGTGATGTAATGGCTGGATTTCAACATTAGGCATGAAGGTTATTCCCTACAAGTAAGTATAAATACTGGACAGTAATAAAGTGTATTGTCTGAAAATCATTCAATCTAAGTAGACAGGCAGCAAGAAGCACCTGTCATCAGACATTAGATTGATGCTTGACGTAACTGTCTAATTTTCACACCTAAGTACCTACTTGATCCCAAGTTGTTGGTGACTGCGGGCAATTCTTTCAATAGATCTCGCAAAATAATTTTGATCAAGTAAAAACTGAGCTCTACAAATGCAAGCTGAAATTTAATCAAGAAATTCTTGAACACCTCACTAGGCAAAAAACTCTGAATGATTTTGTTGTTGATACACCTCACTTCTATGGCCATGCCTTCGCTACGAATATATACATACACCTATGCCTATGCTTTCGGAGTGGAAGGTGCTACCGATTTTCGACTTCCTATTTCCAGTAGAATGATTTTTTTGAGGAAAAGTACCCTTTGCTCTGTACAACAAGTTGAAAAAATAAGCTCAGTGAACTGGAAAAACAACAGTAATCAAAAAAGTTGATGAGCCAACAGAATGGGTCATTTCGTTGGTTATTGTCCCGAAGAAAAATTTTGATATTAGAATCTGTATGGATTCCAAGGATTTGAATAATGCTGTCAAAAGGGAGAATTTTTATATACCAACTCTAGAGGACATAACTAGAGACCGGATTCTAGGCAAAATGCCTTTTTGTTTTTGTTTCAGGCATAGGCATGAGACCTTGAAATAAAGATTAGTGTTGGAAAAACATTGCTTTTGGCACCCCTTTGTTTTTGCCTAAATGCCTAAAACTGGAAAAATCGGATTTACTGTCCTAAAAAGACTTTTTTAACGGCCTAAAACAGGCTTTTTCGATTTTTTCATGGAAATGATCCACAATGTTAAGCAAAATATGCATTTTCTAATTAATTTGTTCCATCCAAACTGTGGAAGTAAATTGATTTCAACACTAATATTAATTTATTTACCTCATTGAGGCTGTTGCGCTTGCGTGAATTACAGCTTCTATTCACCTCAGCAATGTGAACATAACGTGTCAATGTCCACTTTTCAACAGCTCGATATCTAGTATTGACACAGGGACAGGATTCACGATTCTAGGCAAAATGACTTCCGGTTTTTGTTTTGGTCATTCGCACGAAACTTTGAAATATATAGATGTGTTGAAAGATATAGCGTTCTACATCCGTTTGTTTCAAGTCTGATTTGCCTGAATGTAGCAAAACTAGGATTTTCTGTCCTAAAACTGCCATGCCTTTTCAACGGCCTACAATAGGTGTTTTCTATGTTACGGTTGAAATGATTTATTATATCGTGGAAAACATCTGTTGCTTTAGTTTTTTCCTTACAAATATGTCACTTTTATTTATTTCGACACCAAATGGTAACTTATGTAACGAGTACGCAAAATAAATCCGCGCGTTTAGGGACGAGGCGGTAGCCGAGTATTCCTAAATGCGGATGAGCCGCTGAAGAATTTTGCGTACTTGTTGCATACAATATTTTTTAGCATGAGCTCTCCCAAACACCAATAATTGTGTCCTCCATATCGACCATAGTGACGTTGCCTATGCAATACCTTGACAAAATCTCTCAGGTACAGTTCGCAAAATTTGTGCTTTGCGGACTCAAAACATTCGGCAAAATAACTATTCCAGGGAGACAATCCTAAAAAAATAATTATTTGTTAAAACAATACTAAAAAATTGATGATTTGTTTCATTACATATGAAAAATGTTTTCGGCCTATTTTGCCTATTTTAGGACGTTACGACCTAAAGCGTCCTAAAATAGAGGTTTCATTTGCCTAAACATGTGTCCTAATTTCCACTTTTTAACGGCCTAAAATCCGGTCTCTAGACATAACATGTAAATTGAAAGGTGCCAAAATCTTCACTGTCCTTGACTGCTCAAATGGGTTCTGGCAAATTAAACTTTGTGAGGAAAGCTGTAGATTATGCACCTTCAATACACCGTTTGGACGGTATTGTTTCCTGAGACTGCCATATGGCATGTCTTTGGCACCCAAGGTGTTCAAAAAACGAATTAAAGAGATATTTGACGGTCAAGAGGGAGTTGACACGTGCATTGACGACATTTTGGTGCATGGAAAAAACCTAAAAGTGCATAACGAGCGTCTAGAAAAAGTTCTGAAATTAGCTCAAGAGCACGGCCTTGAATAGTATGATGAAAACAAGTGTCATTTTGTTGTCAAACAAGTCAACTATATGGGCCACATAATCAGTGAAAAGGGATTGGAAGTCGATCTCAATAAAGTGGAAGCTATTGTTGAAATGGAAAGACCAACAGACAAAAAAGCAATCGAAAGATTCTTAGGCATAGTTAATTATGTTGGAAAGTAGGGTCTCCTTAGTCAAGTGTCTCCTTTCGCATATACAATCGATATACTATAGTGTAATTTAATTTTATTTAAATTTCAGTCTATATTCTCACAAAAAAAAACTAAGGTGATTTTATGGAAATGTTAAAATTTCATATGATTTCATACGTACCTCAGCCGTTCCTTTGATGGCATAGGTGTTATGACATCAGACATGAGTCCTTGACTACTTGGAAAATTGGAACGGTTTGTCCTTGACTTTTAAAGATGTCCATTCGCGGTATTATGTCAAAAGTTTTCATTTGCAAACTTTCTGGGTAATTTTTTTTCGAAATTACTTGTTTACAGAGAAAAAAATCCAGGTAAGTATTTTTTTCTGAACCTTTTTTTTGCTCCTACCTCGGCTCCTTACATCGATATCCATCTTCTTGTTATAAAATTGTCAATTCAACCCGTTTGTATTATTTCAAAAGTAGAAAAACCTCAAAATGACTCAATTTAGATAGTGCCTATGATGGAACACTTTCGATTTTTTTTATTAATTTTTTTCACGAAAAACTACAAAATTAAGTCAAATTCCTAATTCACTTTCAAAATATATCTATATTTGTTCATTGAAATAGCCTATGCAATTGGTAATGAAGCTGAGGATAAAGTGATGACCGAGCTTCATAATTAAGTATGCCATCATCGGCGGGTTTCCCCTATCGTGTGATCGACAAAATTCGGAATTGGGGTAGGCTTTGGAAACTAAAGTCGATGTCTTGGATTAGTTCGGCTTATATGCTAAATAAACTCACAGGAGTGATTATTCATTTAATTGATTGACGGCTAATTATTTGAGAAAGATAACAACGTACGGTCATGCCGGTAAGGGAGGTATAGTACGTCGTCGATCTAAGAGAGTGAGGCACCTAGTGTAAGCAAAAGTAATAAAAAGGGGTAGGTAAGCATTAGTTTCTTTATCATCACGAGCAAATCAATTAGAAGGGGTATGTCTGTATCATTTTCATTACAATACCCTAGAGATTCGTGTGTAGATCATTGAATTTCCTACACAACTTTGTTTCTGACTATTTTTGTATATCTCACAGTCATTCTCCCACCGTTCCTTGGTTTCTCATATTCAGTTTTTCATTCTCTACATTGCTATATTTTTTCCATCGAGTCCGTGATGAGTTCCGACATTAGCTTTAGAATCGTGTCATTTCACTAAAATATTATTTTCTGACAAAATCAAGCTATTGTGTTTTTGCTGGGATACACCTTGTAGATATGTGTTTATGATGATGATGTTTCCCACCGATATAGTATATTACATACCGAGACGGTAAATACATGGAATGATGTATTTACCGTCGAGAGTATGTATACTATTTTACTCACAACCATGTACTCAGCTTGCAGGATTACAGGCGTTCAAAAGTTGAAATCTGAAAATAACCTTTTTGTCATAACTTCCAGATGGGCCGATTGATTTTGCTGAAACGTGGTTCGGGAAATACTTATTAACACACTTATTGTTTGGTTGGATGCATATTTTGAAATTTCTCTTCTAAAGCTACCATTTCTTCACTTTCTCGGGAGGTCGGCAATGGGTCACTTCCCGACCTCCTGCTATGTATGTAATGAATCAATCACCATAGTGGTTGTGAGTAAAGAATCATTCATGCAAACTTAAGAAGAATATACAATTTTAATGCTATTGGTACAGAGGCATGTCCAGGTCATACAAAATAATCTTCTGGAGCTTTTTAGGGATTTCTAGCTTCTCTACGGCAGAGGTGAATTGCCAACTGGTCTTGACCTCGTACCGCTCCACCACGTACTTCCTTGCGACATCTCTGGCGAATTCCAACAATGTCGGACATTTTGGTAACCGATCAATTATTGCGGTCCAATACGGATCATTAATTCTCTGAGCTTTCGCCTTGACCGCTGGATGCGAGCTCATGCCAGTATAAAAATCCAAGTCTATCGCGCGAACATCATTCGGGTTTCTGAGAACTTCCATTATCGTCTTTCCATGCGGAAACTGATGGTAAAAGCTGGACACCACAAAACCGGCACCGTAGTTTCTCAAGTAATACGCTGGCATTGTCTTCGAGCAATCCACTTCCAGCAAGCGACAGACTTCAAACAGGTCCGTCTGATTCCTGCAGCTCATGTCGAAAATCATGTCGAACGTAAAGCTGTCCATCAGCGCACCCTGGGACAGGAGCAGCAAGATTGTGGATTCCATTTTGTATTGTAGTCTTCTCAGACATGGTCCTGTCCGGTTTCCCCGTTTGAAGCGATGAAAAGTTTCGACGACGACACGCAAAGGCAAGTCGTCTCGTATTTTTTCCATCATCATTTGCAGAAAAGAAGGTCGAGGTTTAGCCACACCTGGTCTCTTGTAGGCGCTCCACGATGCCAGGCGGAAGAGTTTGTTTATAAACATCATAGGTCGAGACCCCCTCCGAATTTCCATCTTCTGCCAGTACATCTCCCAATGTTCAATGGAGAAGCAATCGATAAGATCTTCGATTAGGTTGTCCTTCTTCCTGAAGAAGTGAAATATTTCATTCAACGGATATTTTTCCATCTCGAACAAGTTCTCCCAAATCAGAATTGAGCTTGATCTGTCAAAGTTAATGACCAAGCTGTGCATATGTTTGCGCAGTAGCCGTGCCATATCCGCAAAATGTGGACTTCCGATCTGCATCATCTTTACGAAAATGTCAAAATCGAAATCGCTGTTTTGGTCATAAGTGTAGGCAAACAGCATTTCAGATATATTGCTTTTATTGTGATTTTCTGCAGCAAGCTCGGCAGCAAGTAGAAATGGAGATTCTCTTATGAGTTCTCCATTGAGAATTTCCCCTATCACTGAAAAACTGGGCGATATGTTGTAGTAAATGAACATGGCCACCATTTCTTCATCCTGGCAGAAAGCGGCCCACTGAAAGGGCGTAGATCCGTTGTACTCCTGCTCCACGTTCACGTTTCTGTCGAGCAGCAGACGCAGCATCACCGGTTCGTAAGTCATGATCAAGTAATGAATGAGAAACGGGCCGAGCGAGCCCTTTACGTTGCTGTCTCCGTCAAAGTCCAAAGAGTCGACAAAATTGCACAAAAATGCTTCGTTAATCTCAAAGAGAAGGGCCCTTGCGTGTTGCATCAGCATGAAGTCTGCTTCCGTGCTGTTGATTCGTAGTGCGGGCGACAATGCCTGGAGCCAGGAGGAAGCTTGTTGGCCGGAAATTTCAATACTGAAGATGTCCTGTCTGAAATGATAATGAAAAGTCAAATTGGCTATGTGATAATTTGAAGATAGGTACGTTGTCAGGAAACGGAAGAATCTCGCTCCGTTCGGGCTCGAATAGTTGGGTACCCAGAGTCTAAGCCAATAATTAATAACATATACCCTAGACACACTGGAGAACCTAACTTAATTTTGGATCGACATTTGATTCAACCTGCTGTGTTGGCGGCAGCAAGGGAAAAATTATGTTTGCTGGTTGATAATCATCAAGCTTTCTAGCTCGCTCTTCAGCATGTCTGGGGTATAAGGAACGAAAGTCGAATAGCGTGTAATGTAGAACAAAATGCAGGGACGAACTGGCAAACACCTAAAGTAGCTTGGGAGTTGGAGGTCATCCCGAGGACCATCCACAATGATCTAAATGTAACCGTGATGTTATTGGCTATGGTAGGTAATGTTAGCACTTAGAGCAACGAGTTTCAAATGGTGACGTTCACAATCATGTAAGTGGCAATGGTAATATTGTAATGGACCTTAAAAATATTGTGAATTCAACAGTTTTTACCGCGACTCAATATCGCGAACGGTTCTCGAGAAAAATGGGGGTGATCACGTTTTATGAAATCACCCTGTATATCGCAAATTTTTTGCGATATATCGCAGCATAGGGGTTTGTCCTGAGCAATCATTTCAGGGACTTGCGCCAAATTTTAGGCGGGCTTTTCAGAAAAAACCGGACAAAAGCCTTTAAATCCTACTCTAATGCACCTGTAATGTAATATAACGCGGTAGATTTCAAAGGCCAGCCTATTTTTGAGATAAAATATGCTATAATATTTCATCTGTGCAGAAATTTTGTTCATGACAAATCTGCTTAAATGCATTAGTTTGTCCGGTTGTTTTCAATATCCCGCCATTACTTGCTCCTCGCACATGTGCAGTATGGTCAGGAAAATGCCCTGTTTAAATGATATTATTAATTGATTACCCACCATTATTCAAACTTTCTGCAACTAGTCGCAACATCTGTCAACTGTCATCAAGTTTGTCATTTTATCACCCATTTTCAGACACGCGTTCCTAGAATAGGGTAGTTCCCGACCCACTTCATGTGAGGGAAGCATGCGCCGGTTTATTGACAGACGGCAGCAGCAGCTTGACATTTGACGGCGAAATCCTCGGACAAAACGTCAAACACATTTGATAAAAGAAAGTTAGGTTAGTGGTTCAGCAATAAAGTGGCAAGGAAAGTTTGAACATGGTAGAATTCAAGAAATCGAATGCTTGTGTGGGAGCAAACAAGCCACTGTGCGTTCGTTGGTTGTTTCAGTGACTAACGTTACGTTTTTGTCGACACAAGCGCCATCTAGTGAGATATGCGCTAAGTAAACTTCACTCTTGTCATTCGTCCGAGGATTTTTGACAGTCGGCAGTCTACAGTCGGCGCATCCCAGATCGCCGGTTAGGTGGGTGATCTGAACATGCGCCCTTGCGTGCGACAGTGGATGGGAAGATCCCTATCACGAGCTACCCGACACAGTCCGCCTGAACCTTGAATAAGTTCCATGAAAATGACACCAACAAGCGAATATGCCTCATGGGCATGAGGCTCAGTAGCGCACTTCTTTTTTGAAGGATTAGTGGACGCAAGATGTTAATTAGGGTTCTACCATTATTTGGGCACAAATTCCAATCTAGCGGCCAAAATAGCGTCAGAATCATGAAATTTGGCTTAAAAATCAAAATGATCGTACTAATGATCAATGATGGGTAATAAGAGATTCTAATATGGCGGCCAAGATGGTGGCAGAGCATCATTTGTCCAAAATCGGATGTATTTGTCCAAAATCGGATATATTTTGATGAAGTTCACATCGCCTGTGAATTTCACTCAAATCGGACCACTTTCAGAGAAATTCCAAATGGCGGACAAAAATTATTGGTCAACTTTATATGGTGGTCACGTACGCATTTGATTGGTGTTGGCACTACATTCATATCTTTTTTCGTTGAGGCATAATTCTCCTAGTTCTATCACTTCGAAACATGTTCAATAGTGAGAATACAAGATGGCGGCGGGGCATCAATTGTCGAAAATTGGATAGATCTTGATGTGGTTCACATTGCCTGCAAATTTCATTTCAATCGGATCACTTTTAGAGAAATTCAAAATGGCGGATCAAAGATGGCGACAGAATAACAAAAAACTAAAAGTCAACTTGACATCTTGGACATATGTACTATTGATCAGCGTTTACACCACATCGATATCTTTCTTCCCTGAGGAGATATCTTGGGTACAGACGGACAGACGGACGGACAGACGGACGGACGGACAAAGTGAAGCTAAAAGCGCCTTTTTCTCATTTTTTGGGAAAGTGCGCTGAAAACGGGCTCCGGATCTTTGTAGCCGAACATTAGGGGAACTGAAATCAAGTTAAAACAAAATCGTACCAGATCCTTAACTCAAATAATATCGAATCTTAGATTTAGTTTACGTCACAAGTGAAATACTTCAACTTTTTTTATTATTGGATCACAGTTTATGAGTTTTAGTAAGCAACATCAACTTCGAGATCAACTTCTATTAGTACAGTAAAACTGTGAAAAGTATAAAACCATCAAATATTTAATCGAAAGACATACTACGTAGATTGAAAAATAATTACTCAACTTCGAAAAAATCATAGTGTCACCCTACAAAATTTTGCGCCTTTTCAAATTCAGGAAATCCTGGTTTGCTGCATAGGTACCTTTTAAATTATCTTCGAACTGTTCGTTACAAGTCTGTTTTGTTGCAAAATACAAGGTGTTCACCTCGGTGTTCGCATAATATTTCTACAGGGTGTTGGATTCATCGTAAAAAATTTCCAATGATTCAACATAATTGTTATGTTCCTATTTGAGTAAATACAATATTTTTTGTATTTCAACATTAATGTCATAAAGATAGATCTCATCTCTCCACGCAGTTTTTGAATATTCTTCTTTTATTTACAGGGTGATCGAAAAATGACAATCAACAATACCAAGTTTTACAATGATAACTCTTTTCCAGGTCAACCGATTCCCACAAGATCAGAATGATGTTGTAGTTAAAACTTTAAATATAAAAACCTAAAGAGTCGGAATCGACTTCAGGCAAACATTCAAAAACAGAGTTGCATAAAAAATGACCCAAATTTGAATGGTACCCGAAATTCCGTTTAAACAAAGATGTTTGAAAATCAACTTGCTTTCTAACAGATCATTCATTCCGAACACTTCAAGATTTTTCTTGCTTGTATGAATATCAAGAATCTAATTTTCTCGTCCAAGGATCCTGATGATCACAACAGAAGGTTTTCATGGCTGATTCAGTCCCTTGGGCCTTGGGCAGTTGAAAATGATCGCAACCTAAGATACAAAAACCAGAACAATCACGGTTTTTCTGTTACTCTTTTTAACTGATTGTTGTGATTTTTGTAGCGTAGCGTAGGCTTCGACTATTTTCAGCTGCCCAATGGACTGAATCAGTCATGAGAACATACAATTATAATTAGTAGGTATCCTTGGGCAATAATTTTTGACTAATACAAGCAAGAAAAATCTTAGATTTTCATTTACATATTTTACAATAGAGACTTGTAGCTATTTTTTTTTATATGAGGTGTTGAGAGGTGCATCAAGTACTAGCTTATTAGCGCCCTTTTTTCGGTGACTTCCTCCGTCATTTTGAGGGAAAACCGAAAAGCACCAAGCTTCATCGCTACTGCGACTACATAGTCGCAAAAAGTTCATCACGGGCCAACTTTTCTGCGATGTATCGCGATATCTGTCATCATCAGGGCCTCGGAGTTCAATGCAGTCCGCAGTACATGGATGTAGCAAGGGTTGCCTAAAACCGTCTGGAATAGGGTGATTGCATGTAGAGGGAGTTTATGGCAAAATGTCAATAGTGTCATTGTCATCTGTCAAGTTTCATCCATGCGAGGTCAACGTCAACCGGACTAACCTCACTAAATACTGCCATTTTCACATGTTTTGTTCACATACTGGTTTGTTTGGCGTATACGAGATCGAGATTGTGATCTGATTTCTAATCATTCTAACAATGCCTTACACCTGTTATGTGCCCCAATCCTTGTCTATGGCCCCAATGCAATTCCCCAATAAACGTCAAAACATAACTACAGATCCTTGCGCTGCCTGCCGGTGATCAGGTGAACGATTTCATGCAATCACCCTATTGGCTCTTGCCTAGCTTTGGGTAAAGTAGGCGCCTGTATTATGTTAATTTTCTCAATTTCCATCTAAACAGATCAAATATTGAAGTGGTCCACCCCAAAAACTCGCTCAGGTTCAAATGAGGATATCGTGACGGAAAATGAACCGATTTGAAAAAAAATGGTGTTAATGATTCAAGCGTTCTTCTGACTACAAGTTTCATATTTGGATATCGTGTCTGCTTATACACCGTATGATATACAGGGTGACAAAAGTAGGAGTGAAAAGTGGTCCATTTTCAAGCGTGTCACTTTCAACTGTCACGTATGTGCCTTGCGCTCGGCTTTGCGTCTCAGAAAATTTTCAAAATAGTTTATTTACTGAATGAACACTGAGAATTCAGGAGTCGTACCTATTTGTAACGTGTGCGACACGGTCGAAAATAATCAAAAATCAAGTGACAATAACCCAACATATTATGAAAACTTACACTTTTGCAAATAAGTACTTCACGGGGTGATTCTGCAAGGAAATGTTGTAGATAACATTATGTTTCAGGTCTGTTAATGTTAGCAACAGAGAAGCCTGCACTGCAGAAGGACCTTGCAGAACCATCTCATTCTCTAATCGTCCTAACAAGCCCGACTGGAAAACAAACTCTCAACACACACTTACTGTTCCAAATGTTCGCATCAATATTTGCGTAGGAGTCGAGGTAGGAGTCAAACAGTAATCAAAGTTGAAGCTTGTAACAGAGAATATTGGCAATATTTTTGTACTTTTACCAACAATCACTATAGTAATACGCCTTTAAACTAAACAGTAATGAATGTGTTCCACCTCTAGGAGAGAAAAACCTAGCCTTCTTTGATTCTCGTGCCTTTGAAGTGTCGCACACATTTGTACAATAATACGTCCTTTTCGTTTTAAGGTCATCTTAGCGCAAGCGTAAGCAGGGTGGTACAAATTCTGACAGACGACAGTTAACGGCAAAACAACAGAAATTTCAACTGTGTTTTGACACATATTTTATTATTTTCAAGGTTATGTCATTTCAGAACGCGATTTGCTCAGAAAAGCAGCTTCCTTATTAATCCTGTACTGCAGAAGGACCTTATATGGTAATTCCATGCTCTAATCGTCCTAACAAGCCCAACTGGAAAACAAATTGTCAACACATCTACTGTTCCAAATGTTCGTATCAATATTTACGTGGGATTCAAACAGTAATCAAAGTTGGAGCTTGTAATAGAAAATATTGGCAATATTTTGTACTTTTTAGGAGCGGCCCATATTGGCATTTTGCTAGGTAATTGGCAGTTACCGCTAAAGACAACCAAATGTACCCAGGGTAGTGCAATCCTTTCATTTACATCTCAAGAGTGTTGTAAGTGTTCATATCATATCGCAGAGGAAGTCATTTGCAAAATCATCGCTTATGTTTTTACGTTTTGAATTTATATCGAATGTAAATAGTAATATTATGGTGGGCTAATGGGTGAGTGAATCTATCAAATACATAAAAAAGTTTTGTACCTAACATCGCTATCAATCACTTCCGCGTATGTTCTAGTCGAATTTGTACCAACCTGTTCGAATATTCAATACATCCTTTTCGTCTTAAAGCCATCTTAGCGCAAGCGTCAGCAGGGTGGTACAAATTCTGACAGACGACAGTTAACGGTGAAACAACAGAGAAATTTCAGCTGTGTTTGACACATGTTTTTAAGGTTATGCCATTTCAGAACGCGATTTGCTTAGAAAAGCAGCTTTCTTAATAATCCTGCACTGCAAAAGGATCTTACATGGTAATTTCATGCTCTAATCGTCCTAACAAGCCCAACTGGAAAACAAATTGTCAACACATCTACTGTTCCAAATGTTCGTATCAATATTTTCGAGAAGTCAAACAGTCATTAAAGTTGAAGCTCGTGATAGAAAATATTGGCAATATTTTTGTACGTTTTAGGAGCGGCACATATCGGCATTTTGCTAGGTAATTGGCAGTTACCGCTGGAGACAACCAACC
The DNA here is from genome assembly GCA_949128115.1 of Anaspis maculata. NCBI lineage: Eukaryota > Metazoa > Arthropoda > Insecta > Coleoptera > Scraptiidae > Anaspis > Anaspis maculata. The sequence goes on from OX421967.1 coordinate 54,853,229, forward strand.
AGATATACCCAGGGTAGTGCAATATTTCCACTCACATCTCAGAGTGTTGTAAGTGTTCATATCATATTGCAGAGATCATTTGCAAATCATCGCTAATGTTTTTATGTTTTGAAGTTATATCGAATGTGAATAGTAATGTAATGGGGGTTAATGGGTGGGTGAATAGAAATGGAACAAAAAAAACGAGAAACCAGCTTTGGCACAACAGGGTAAATCGAGGGGTGAATGAATATGTCTTGACGAATATCGAACGTGATATGAACACATGCAGCAAAGATGCAGCAAAATAACACCAAAAAGGGACGACAGACGACAAAAGTGATAGGTGCACACACCATTTCCAGCCCATTACCTCGAAAACCCACCATTGTCTCTTACAGAATAAATACGCTCCAAACAACATTATGTTAAGAGCCAGCACAACGAGCTATGTAGTCAACATATTGTTGAAACAACATAATGTTATGACGAAATTACAGAATCACCCCCTTAGGTTGGGTTAGGAATTCAGCAGAGCTGACACGTATCAGCTGTCACTTTTACATACGGAGTAATCTCGACCGTTTGTTTATTAAAAGTTGCTCGGATCGCTCTGGCATCACGTGATCAAATATCTGTCTGCTCTGTCTGCTAGCTCCGAGATAATATCCGAACGCGCCTTGTGTCGTTTCAAGTAATCCTTGTGCATGGTCTTGGACGAACACTCTGTGCATCCGAGCGTTTTGGCTCCATTCATCTCGCCATTCATCGACAAATGGTATTTTGAATGCCGTTCTTTGTGTATCTGATACCACATTTGGTGCAAGAAAGAGCTTTAGTACAATTCTCCAAATGTCTGACGCACAAATTTTGTGGAAAAACGTTCATACAAGTGTAGGAACTATGTTTGTTTCGAGTGTTCGTATACCAACAGCGGATATGAACAGCGGAGGTGTTGTTTGCGTCCGAACATTCGAACACCCTAGCCCTAGCACATAAGAATGAACACTCATTCCGATATCCAGTCGCTTAACAACACCTATTTATTTTACGGTTTTCAAGTTTTCCTCTCTGGAAAAACTGCAAAATTTCCAACTTTTCATCGTCTGAACAGATTCTCACCATTTTTCCAAAAGAAGAGGTGACTGGCAATTGAACATTTCCCAACAATTTTTTTCCAATTTTCTGGGAATTTTCCTGTTGAAAATGTAAAAGCGACCTGGGTTATCGAGACTGGAGTTAAATGATGGAGCCCAAAGTGAAGCCTTAATTGACGATTCTTACAATAAAATGATTTAGGAAAAAAAAGTTTTGAAGTTTTTCCGCAGAATTCAAATTTTCCTGAACAAAGGACCCCGCACGATTCTTATGGAAAATGGCTCCCGGTTAAATTCTCTGAATTTTTGATATGTTGTAGCTCATGAGATACTAATCAAATACCGTGAACCTCAAACTCAAATAATGGACAGTTTTTCACCCACAGGGGGTTGAAGTTGGAGGTTTTGACGGCTTCAAAATGATATTATGACGTTGATAAAAGCTTTTTATTTGGTTTCTCTTCAAGTTGTGTTTCATGCTAAATGTATTTATTTGACAGAAAAATATCAACCCCCTCCTCCACCCCCAACCCCTATCTACCATAATAAAATTCGAGATTACTCCCCAAAACCATGCGGATGGCTTCTGTGATTTAAATTATGAATTTTGACATGAAAATTATTTTCCACCCCTAATGTTGGGGTGCCGATTTTCAAATTTTCCTTGGTTAATTTGGCTGAATTTTTGGTATTGTGTATTTCCAATTCTGCTGAACAAAAAGCTCATACCAAAACTTATTCCTATGAACAGTTTTTGTTCTGCAGGGGACTGAAGTTCAATATTTATGCTCTCAAATCTTCAACTTCAGTCCCCTGTAGAACAAAAACTGTCCATAGGAATGAGTTTTTGCATGAAAACTTTTTGTTCAGCAGAATTAGAAGTACACAATACCAAAAATTCAGCCAAATTAACCGAGGAAAATTGGAAAATCGGCACCCTAACATTAGGGGTGGAAAATAATTTTTATGTCAAAATTCATAATTTAAATCACAAAAGCCATCCGCATGGTTTATGGGAGTAATCTCAAATTTTATGATGGTAGATAGAGGTTGGGGGTGGAGGAGGGGGTTGATATTTTTCTGTCAAATAAATACATTCAGCATGAAACACAACTTGAAGAGAAACCAAACAAAAAGCTTCTATCAACGTCATAATATCATTTTGAAGCCGTCAAAACCTCCAACTTCAACCCCCTGTGGGTAAAAAACTGTCCATTATTTGAGTTTGGGGTTCACGGTATTTGATAAGTATCTCATGAGCTACAACATATCAAAAATTCAGAGAATTTAACCGGGAGCCATTTTCCATAAGCATCGTGCGGGGTCCTTCTCAATTTTGAACAAATTTTCAATTTTCTACATATTAAAGTACGCAACAAAAGTCGTGTCACCCCCTAAATTTTTATCGGATTTCAAAACTGATTACAGTAATGTCTGGATAATCCGAACAGAAAGTTTGCAGACCCCGTTTGAATTACCAAAACGTTCGGATTATAGAATTCATACTAAATTATATCTATAATCCGAACGTGTTCAGTTTATAGATACCTTATTCAACCATCAAAATACTGCGAATATGCACTAAAAAATTTGCAAATTATCCATGAAAGGTTTATTTTAAATTATTTAATTGAAGCGTACTGTCAGGGTAGCGTATGAACATCCAGACTCCAATTGACGCAAAATATCAGCTTTTTGTTGAAGATCAAGGTGACATGCTTGAAGTGTTGCAGACATGGTGTTGAAGACATGGTTCAAATACAGCTTACAATGAAAGCTGGGACTTACAAGCTCGCATAAAATGTTCGGTATTCTTTCGAAAGGCAGCACACAGAAAAATAAGTAACAGTTCGGATTACAGGATACAGGGGTTCAGATTATAGAGTAGTTTGGATTATAGAGGGTTCGGATTATCTATACATTACTGTATCTTCAAATTCTCTCGTGCGATTTTGGATTTCTTGAAACTGGTAGATAGATAGCACAGTTCTTTGGCTATCAGATCTTGTCTTTGCGAAATACAAAATATGTCAAATAAGGTTTGTACAGGGTGACACATCAAACAGTGCCAAATTGATGGAAATTCCGTGATCCCCCATTTTCCCAAAAAAAATTTCTTCCCCAATTCAGAAACGAAATTAATGGAGAGTGATGTCTTACGTCGGGACGGTTTTCGATTTTCAGCCCTATTTTTATTTTTTGAAAAATATTAGTGTCTGTTTGTAATCTTCCACGAAAACAGCCAAACTGTTGATCTGATCGATTTAAAACACGGTATGCAGACATGGTTTTGCTGTCGAATGAGCCCATCAGTTTTTTGCTGTCATCTGTCAAACAAAAAGTGTCACTGCCAGAGAATGACAGAAGCATATTCTCACGGAACTTGACTTGCAATATGTCATTTGAAAGCCCTTGAACAGGTGTTTTCAAAACTGTTAAAATTTTGTGTCCATCTGTCATTTGTCAAATATTGAAAAAATGTCAAAAATTCCAAAATTTTTCATCTAATTATTCAAAATCTATCCAATGGATTGGAACCAAATTTGGCAGGAAGCATTAGAACAAAAGAGTCAAATTAAGTCTGCAGTTGCAGTTTTCCACCATTTTCTAGTCGGGGCGTTATGAATTTTCAAAATTTCTCCTAGCCGTTGCCACTCGAGAAGGTCTCTAATCCGGGTTTTGACCAGAACGACTCGCTTTTGATGCAGGCCTTCACTCAAAATTTCATTTCCACTTGGGGATCGACTTTCTTCGAATAATTCCAACTAATATCGAAAATAGGTTGAATTGGGCGTCGTGTAGACTCATTTTCAAAATCGATACAGCTTCGGTTTTCCGACGGTGATTTTCTCCAAATGAATTTTGTTTATTCCGTGAATTTGAAAAAACCGTAGTCTAAACTTCAACATTCGGTGAGCCCCACGAAATATTCATTTTAGGTGCAGACATGCTTGGAATGAACGTTGGAAAAAAGATTTGATTTTTGGAGGAGAAATTTTCGAAATCAGACTCGCGGTTTTTGAGTTTTCCTGTATGAAAAAACTTTATATTTTCCAACTTTTTATCCCGTGAACAGATTTCCACCATTTGTTTTTTAAACAAAAGGTCTCTTAGCTTCATCATTCAAGTCCGGTTTCGATAACTCAGGCTGTTTCATATTTTCAACAGGGAAATTCCCGAGAAATTGGAAAAAACTTGTTGGAAAATGTTCAAGAGCCAGTAACCGTTTGTTTAAAAAAAAAATGGTGGAAATCTGCTCACGGGATGAAAAGTCGGAAAATATGCTGGTTACCCATAGAGGATTACTCAAAAACCGTAGGTCCGATTTCGAAAATTTTCCCTCTAAAAATTATTTCAATCTATTCTCCAACTTCCATTGCCAGCATGTCTGCTCCTAAAATGAATATTTCGTGGGACTCACCGCATATTGAAGTTTGCGCTACAATTTTTGCAAATTCACGGAATGAGCAAAATTCAATTTGAAAAAATCACCGTCGGAGAACCGAAGCTGTGTCAATTTTAAAAATGAGTCTACACGACACCTGATCCAATCTTTTTTTGATATCAGTTGAGAATTTAGGGGGTGACTCGACTTTTGTTGCGTACTTTATTTTCAATCTTTCTCTCTAATTTCAACTTTCCACCCGAAGGGACATTTCGAAAAAAAATTCTCATGGGTTCCTGATGGATACTGGTTGGGGAAGTTTTGGGGTGACACAAATTAACCGATTTCTAATTATATCAACGTCACTTTTTCGTTGTGGAAGGCGGTTTTTTTTGTGACCCTGTATATCGGTTAGATCAAATCAATGATCTTTAATCGAGTCTTTAATAAATCTCCGGATGCATATGCAGTCAACAACTAGCTATCGGGGTGAACTATCAGTATTTATCCACTTTTTCTGGGTCGTGTCTTCTGCGTACCAACTGGGGGGCGGAGGGGAGGTCCGCACCGGGTACCAACAGTGAGGGGTTGTCAGTGTCGAATTATTTGTGGTGCAAAAGAGTCCACAAAACTAGAACGCAAGGCCTTGGAGGGTGCAAAACTAGCTGGTGAAGACCCGTCTTCCAAAAAAAAAAATTTTTCGAAATTTTTCTATGTCCAAAAATACCATGTCAACAATTGGGCGCGATTTTTTGATCCTAAAAATCTGAAGGTGCAAAATTGCCTAATAGACCATTTCCGCATGACGTCACACGCACGTGTCGAACGGCTGATTCGGGGCAACGTCAACATGATGTCAACTATACGTGCCAGTTGTCAAAACTTTTTGACTCCAGTGACTTTCACACACCGACATCGACTGCCAAATTGACACACTACCAGTCTGACTGACGCACATGACTGACGTAGCTCACGTGCCCCGTGACAGATAGCGCAAATATGACTGACGTTGCCCCGAATCAGCTGTTGAAGACGGAGCTGCGTGACGTCAGTGGAAATGGTCCATTTGGCACAGGAGGTGTCACTAGCACTACGCATTCTCCAGCTCATTCTCTAGATAGGTTTAGGGGAAGGGGGGTGTTACAGGATAGTCCGCCTCGGGTGCCAAATACGCTAGGTACGCCACTGGGTCACTTTAGTTTTCCTGCACCCAAGCTTTTGAATAAACATGACGCGGCAGCGAGCACTACCTTGGAAAACACACGTGAGCATATACACGCAGCAACGAGATATGCGTGAGCATATCAATGGCAAAAACAGAGTACCTAACCAAAAACATCATAAATTACCTTTCCTCAAAATGGACCATAAATTTCACCAGTTCATCATCCAGTCGTCTCAGCAACTCCCAAATCAAAGAGACTTGATTGATCGGCAGCTTCGCGGCATTTTCGCTCTAGATGGAAGAACAAAAACACAAACAATCAAAACAAGTATAAGTACTTGTAAAATGATGTAGATACAGTTTCTTCAAAACAAAAGAACACTCAGTATTTGCGTCAGCAAGTCACCATCATTGTGTTCTTAGTATAGAGGTATGATAACAACAAAAGAAAAAACTCACTTTGAGAATAGCTTTCAGGCGTTCACTGAAATTTTTTGTCATAGTTTTGTCCACTTTCATAACGCGGAGAGCGTACAAAGGCTTCGTTTCAATTTGATTCATGTTTGATGAATAAAGACACTTTTCATGGTGGAATTTTCCGAATTATTTTCAGATGATACACCTATTACAGAATTAACCACAAACACTTGGTAAACACCGATGGCTGTGGGTGGCTAAGAATGTGGCAGAATGTGGTCAACTGACAGCTGACTAAAAAGCGAGAGAGCATGTGCATGCGCCTAGGCGGCATTGATGGAAAAATGTCAAAAGTCACGTTGACTTTGACCAAATTAAACTGACCGACGTAAAAGCAAACATTGTAATAGCACTAATAGCTTGAAACAGGTATCGTTTAGCGACTGGATATCGGAATGGGTGTTTGTTGTTCTGTGCTGAGGTGTTCTAATGCGAACAATAATGCTGTTCGTATACGAACACTTGAAACAGCCACACTGCATCGATTCCCATTCTGGATACGAACACTTGGACGTATGTGAACAGTACGAGTTTTTTGACAAAACATGTTTAAATTTCCATGCACAGAGAACGGTATTTCGAAGCTCAAGGTGGACCATTTTGTTGTTGCACCGCAATGCGCATAGGGATTAGGTACTTCGAAACGACAGTACTTTCGGACGGTCAAGCGATTTGGATGACAAGCTTGAAATTGCGGCCGCCGGCTCTTATTCACTCTGGTGGATCTAGTGCCCGAACTAGTGCCCGTTCCAGAAGAAATCCGAAAGAAGTTTGATAGGTATCTACAAGGGTACAACACATTGTCGGAACACTTGGCGACCGATCGAATCGAATATCGAATGGTTTGAGTGCACCGAGTAGTGTTCGTACAGGGCGGGCTGGCTGGCGAGCCACATGATGCAGGACGGCGGCTGTCGGGATGAAACCAACTGGTTCAAGTGTGCGGAATCTGTTTATGAAGGTATGTACCTATAGCTCGACCTATAGGTACCTAATTCAAAGTTTCATGTATGTCTTACGCTGTTACAAGGTTCTATAATTATGTTTATAGTGGTTGCGAGACCTAGCGGTGTCTCACTGCAGTCGTTCCTTAGCAGTTTCTCACATTTTCTCTCTGTGGGTGAAATTATGGTAAAAGAACAGCGCTTCATATCGGCTTCATATCAAGTGGCTGTTCACGGTTTTTTAATTTCATTTGGTAACGTAAGAGTAGTTTACTGAAAACTGGAGGAATATCGGCAACCAACAATACACTAACAGAGGGCCATTTTTGGCGGAGGATCTCACGTGTAGATATCACGCCGGTCGGATTGCGACGCGCGCACGCGTGTCGGATTTTGTCAGTGGCACCAAATAGTGCGCCGCTTATGTGCTTGACAGCTCTGATACTGCCAACCCGACGAAAACATTACTGCGCTGCGCTTAGGGATTAAGGCAGGCGCCGCAGCAGTATATAAGAATAGACCATTTCCTAGGGTTGCACGATGTCAATTGACCGGTCATTTGACCGGTCATTTGACCGTGTCAAATACTCTGCTCAATTGACCGGTCAAATACGAGGCCCCGGGCCTCGTTTGCACGATTTATAATATTTCATTTTTTTTTCCAATTTTGATTTGGCATAAGGAATTCAAATTTAATAAAGTCTAAAAATAAAACCAAATATAAGTTTTATTTTTGGAACATGTTATATCATTATACCATATACAGGCTGTCCCACGAAGTAACCGACATAGTTCAAGGATAGATGTACTTTCTTGTGGCAAATCAGAATCTGCCTTTGAAATTTTCCTGACGTACCCCGTTTCCGAAATACAGGGTGATTTATGTGTTCAACCCAAAAGTTTCATTGGCCATATCTCAAGAATACATCGATAGAATCTATTGAAATTTTGCAGGTATATTCTAGAACCAAGAGCTTTTGTAGCGCCATATTCACCTATGAAATGAATACAGGACCGTACCAAAAATTTTGTTTTCCGAGTTTCTGTTGAAAAAGTCATTCTGTATAGGTTTTTTTTTCAAAATCTGATGTCATACTCGGTAACTACGTAAAATATGCTACAATATATATGATTGCTAAACTGTTTGGCACTAATTTAGCTGATTCGAAAAAAAAATATCAAAACAGATTTTTCAGGAATGTTTGAAAAATTTTCAATTTAAATCAGTGAAATGCTATTCCAGATGGTCAGACAAAGTCACTATTTCAATAAAGTATTATACTTTTGAAAAAAAATTAAAAATTCGATGGAATCAGAAACTTATATTGGAAAATAGCTGACCCGTATTTTATTATTCAGCCCAAAAATCGTATCGTTTGGCCGCAATAAATGAACGAAATTCCTATATTCTGCCTATTTCTGACGTCATTTACAGAGGCGGTATAGGCGGTGACTCGCTGTGACGTCAGAAATAGTTGATGTTATTTATTTATTGCGCCCAAACGATACGGTTTTTGACTGAATAAAAAAACACGGGTCAATTATTTTTCGATGTAGTTTTCATTTCAATCAAAAAAATTTCTTAGTATAATACTCCATTGTGGTGCTCTAACCAACCAAAAATAATTTCAGGATAATTTTCTGGAAACATGATTTTGGTACCCCAGATTCCTACCTAAATTAATGTTTCCAAAAAGTCTCCTGGAATTATCCCCAGTTTGATAGAACATCAAAATTGAAATTGTGACTTTGTTTGACCATCTGGGATAACGTTTGAGTGATTTGAATCAGATTTTCAAAAATATTCATGAAAAATCTCTGTTAATAATTTTTTTAGAATCAGCTAAATTAGTGCCAAACAATTTAAGAAGCGCATTTTGTAGCGTTTTCTCATCTATTTACCGTAAATGACATCAGATTTTGCAAAAAAATCTATACAGAATGACTTTTCCAACAGGAACTCGAAAAACAAAATTTTGGGTACGGTCCGGTATTTATTTCATAAGTGAATAAGGCGCTACAAAGCATCTTGGTTCTAGAATATACCTGCAAAATGTCAATAGATTCTATTGATGTATTCCTGATATATGGCCAATCAGACTTTTCGGCCGAACACATGAATCACCCTGTGTATCGGGAACGGGGGACGTCAGGAAAATTCCGGAGGCAGCTTCTGATTTGCCTGGAGAAAGTACATCAGTAGATAATTTTTGGGCGTGCAACGGTGGTGGGGGGGACAACCTTGACCGGTCATTGACCCCTGACCTTGACCTCGAATTTGACCTTGACCTTGAATTTGACCTTGACCTTGAATTTGACCTTGACCTTGAATTTGACCTTGACCTTGAAAGGTCATTGATTCCTGACCTTGACCTTGAAAGGTCATCGACCCCTGACCTTGACCTTGAAAGGTCATTGACCCCTGACCTTGACCTTGAAAGGTCATCGACCCCTGACCTTGACCTTGAAAGGTCATTGACCCCTGACCTTGACCTTGAAAGGTCATTGACCCCTGACCTTGACCTTGAAAGGTCATTGACCCCTGACCTTGACCTTGGAAGGTCATTGACCCCTGACCTTGACCTCGACTTCGACCTTGACCTCGGTCCGCGTCCTAACCTTGGTCTGTTCCTTAACCTCACCAGTTATCAACCTTCAACATTAAAAACAAAGTCGTTAAAAGAAAACACGTCTGGCGCGATGTAAATTCCTTTGTGGTGCGACAATATATAAGAGCCCGCTCGGTTGGAGAAGACAACATTCATTCGCAACATACCCAAGTGTTAGTTGTTGGTATTGTGCCGTGCATCCTTCGAACGAAAAATGTCTCTGTGTAATGAAACCGACGGACCTGGACAGAATAGGGTAAAAATATTAAGTCATTACATTTTTCCTTCACCACTCAATAACCCCGAAACTTCACTTTTGCAACAGTTCCTTAGTCAAAATTTAGTCAATCTAACGGCTGACAACATAACGGATGATGAGGTGATTGATTTGGTATCACAATCAACTACTGACCAACCGACAAATACGAACTATGAGGATATTTCGCAAGAAAACGAACAACCATCACTAGCTCATTCGTTTCAGCTGTTAGAACCAATCGCAATCGATTTTTATGAAATGTTGCTAAATGAGGTAGAGGATGTGCAATTACCATCATTATCGCAGTTTAGTACACTTTTTTCGGAAGTATCACAGACTGATGATGCACTTTTTTCGGAAGTATCACAGACTGATGATGCACTTTTTCAAGCTGCAGAGATGCATGAGAGAAAAGTGGAAAAAATATGTGTTATTTCAAAATCAAAAGCACAAAATGTAAGAAAAGTGAAAGAGTTGAGAAAGCAAATCAAAATTTTAGAAAAAGAGATAATTTCGCAAAATTATGAAGTTATAAAATTGAGAAAAGACCTAAACAAGACATGACATTTCAGACCGACCTTACTGACAACACACCAAGACATCGGTGCACTCAATGTCTTAAAACATTCGCACAGAAATCGCATTTGAACCGTCATATGCAGCAAAGTTGCAAGAATTTGAAACGCCACATGGAGGAAAGCAGCGGTGATTCTAATAAGCGAGCTCGCATAGCAGGTAAGAAAATAATTGCTCCACTGTGAGTATTAGGAAGTGATGTAATTATTATTTTTTCAGAGGCACGTTATTGCGAATCATGCAAGTGTGACGTTGCCGACTTCCACACACACCAAAATTCAACCACGCATAAAAACAATTGCTGCACGCCGTTGGGAGATAATGTGCAACTCATTAAAACTGCATTCAAATGTCGTATTGTGACATATAGATTGACATCCCCTCGTCAACATCTGATTTTACGAGAATTCATGGATGATGTGTGGACCTCATTTAAGCAGTTGATCCAAGAACAACTCGAGAAAGTGACCGCTGTCAAGGTCAATACCGAGCTGTTCGGTGATTACATCTTACAATCAAAAGATGTCACCGACTTAAAATCCTTTCGAACAAAAAACATCGTAATAACCCGATCAACTGACCTGAAACAATATTACGAGAGATTGATAGAATGTCTAGATGAAAAATTATCAGAATTTTTGGAGCGGGATAGTGGTAAGTTCACAAAAAAAACAAAACCAAACAATAGATAACACCTTTTGATTTTGCAGGTTGGAGTTTGCAAGACATTGCATACTTGGAAGTGAACATAAACAAGTTCAGTCCACTCCGAGGTTCCTCTTTCATCGATTTGCCATCGGACATAAAAAAGAAGCAAGCTGTTGTGAATGTGAGAAATGCGGACCAGTATTGCTTCCTTTGGAGCATCATGTCCGCACTAGTCACCCCGAAAGGCAATCCAACAGGTACGAATGCATACCCGCATTTTTCTGCTTTTTTCAACTTGGAGGGATTTGAATTCCCCATGAAACTCCCCAACATTCCGAAATTTGAAACCAAACACAACCTCTCAATCAACGTCTATGGTTTAGAAAAAATTCATATTGATGGTAAAACCAAGTATGAGATTGTGGGTCCTTTGCATTATACTGAATGTAAGCGACTTGTGCATGTGAATCTTTTGCTTATCAATGATGATTGGGGTAATCAGCATTATACATGGATTAAAAACTTTTCGGCGCTTGTATCCACTCAGATATCTAACCATCATGGTACAAAGCATTTCTGTGACGGCTGTATCCAATACTTTGATAACTCTGATAAATTGAGAGCACATGTGACGCATGATTGTGAGCATATTTGTGTACAGTTGCCAACGTCTGATCTAAAAACTAATAAATTTGGTGAAAATATTCCTGAGAATATTGTAAAGTATGAAAATTTCGAAAAACAGTTAGTTGTACCTTTTACAATTTATGCCGACTTTGAATCGTATCTCAAGCCGATCCATACTGTCCATCCAAGCACACAAAAGTCTTACTCTGTTGATGTTCAGGAACACGTTCCATATTCCTTCGCATATTATATCAAATGTTCTTTTGATGACACATTGTCAAAATTTGAAATATATCGTGGTCCAAATTGTCCACGAGTATTTATAGAAAAATTGGAAGCGGATGTTACTAGAATTTATCATAATCATTTAAAACATGTCAAACCTATGGTTATTACACCAGTACAAGAGCAAGAATTTCAAAATTCAACAACATGCCACATATGCGGAAAAGGGTTTAGTCAAAACGAGGTTAAAACAAGAGATCACTGCCACCTTAGTGGTAGTTATCGAGGGGCAGCACATATGGTTTGCAATGTAAACTACAAAATTCCTAGGTTCATACCTGTATTCTTTCATAATCTCAGTGGGTATGACAGTCATTTATTCATCAAAACGCTATGTCTCGATGAAGAAAAAGTTGACGTGATCCCTACAAATACTGAAAAGTATATCAGTTTCTCGAAAAATATCTTAGTCGATCATATCGAAAACAAAGACGTTCATATAAAATTACGATTTTTGGATTCTTTTCGGTTCATGTCATCATCACTTGCTGAGCTATCTAAAAATTTAAATTCCGATCAATGTCCAACAGTGAGAAAATTTTTCCGTGACACTGACAAATTTGATTTAATCCGTCAAAAAGGTGTTTTTCCGTATTCATATGTTGATAATTTGGATAAATTGAGTGATACAGCATTACCATGCAAAGATGAATTCACCAATCATCTTACTAAGGAAATAATAAAGGATAAAGATTATGCTAGAGCACTCACTGTTTGGAATTTGTTTGAATGCAACACCTTGGGTGAATATTCAGATTTATATCTAACATCAGATGTTTTACTGTTGACTGATATATTTGAAAATTTCAGGAAAGTTTGTTTAGGGGCATATAAACTAGATCCATGTCAATTTTTTACAAGCCCATCGCTTAGTTGGGCTGCTATGCTTAAACAAACCGGAATTGAACTAGAACTTTTAACAGACCTAGAAATGATCCATTTTTTCAAAAACTCAATCAGAGGAGGGGTTTCTCTTTGTTCTAAAAGAGAAGCCACTGCTAATAATAAATTCTTGAGTGATTATGATGTCTCTAAACCAGAATCACATATCATGTATTTGGACGCAACCAATTTGTATGGGAAAGCTCAATCAGAATTTTTACCTACGGGTGGTTTCAAGTGGTTAAATGGGGAGGAAATTTCCAAATTGGACATTGCGGATATTTCTGATACGTCAGATAAAGGGTATGTCCTTGAAATTGACATAGAGTACCCCAAAAAGCTACATGATTTGCATAATTGCCTACCCTTCCTACCACAAACCATGAAACCTGAAAACTCGAATATACCTAAATTAATTCCGAATTTGTATGATAAAACTAAGTATATCGTCCACTATAGAACTTTGAAACAGGCTCTGTTACACGGACTGGTTTTGAAAAAGGTTCATAGAGTTTTGATGTTTGATCAATCGTCATGGCTGAAAACATACGTGGATTTGAACACTAAACTTCGGAATGCAGCTTTGACTGCTTTCGAAAAGAATTTTTTCAAGCTCATGATAAATAGTATTTTTGGAAAATTTCTAGAAAATTTGGATAAAAGAGTTCTAATTCACCTTATTACTCATTGGGAGAACCAACGCAAACGATATGGGGCTGGTAGTTTGATAGCAAAACCTAGTTTTGAAAGTGCGACAATTTTCTCTGAAACGTTGTGCGCCATCAAGATGAAGAAAACAAAAGTTTTTTATAATCGTCCGCTTTATGTAGGATTCTGCATTTTAGAAATCGCAAAATCAATTATATACAGTTTTCTATATGATTTTATAAAACCTTTGTACAAAGACAATGTTGAGCTTTTATATACTGACACCGACAGCTTGATTTTGGAAATTTTCACTCCTGACGTATACCAGGATATCAAAAAATACTGTGATAAATTTGACACAAGCAATTTACGTCCAGATAACCCTCACAGTATTCCAATTTCACCACCGACAATCGGCTTGATGAAAGACGAGTATGCTAATAAGTATATTAAACAGTTCTTAGGTCTTTGTGCAAAGACATATATGATAGTGGTAGATGGAGATTTAAAGTTGAAAGATAAATTCAAGAAAAAAGCAAAAGGGGTTCCTTATGCCGCTGTAAAAAAACAAATCACGCTGCAAGATTATCAAAATGCAGTGTTTGAAGAAATTCCAAAATTTTGTGAAGCTGTTACTTTCAAATCAAAATTACATACTGTGTATACCCAATTACAGTATAAGCTGGCTCTAAGTACTAGTGATAATAAACGTATAAAAAGGTACAATTCCATGAAAACATATGCACTGGGACATTGTGATAGTGTAGTAGATCGAAATTTAGATTTATTGCTACGCATGTGTGAAGAACTACGCTAATTATTTATAAGTCATCCACTGTTTATCAACTGTGTGTACAGTAAGCGAATAAAATGTGTATATTATAAGTGTATATTGTGAAAACTTATGTAAATAGGTTGTTTAATGTTACTGATAATTGTTGTTATTGCTAGGTAATAACCTGTTACATATGTTTGATTTACTTTGATATGTGTGAAGATATGATTTTGTAATAAATATTCTAGATCGAAATTATCTATTAATTACCCATCACAGTGGAGTATAAATTCAAACGGTCATAAGTATCACTCATTAGTTGTTGATACTGTGTTGAACGAGCATTATATCCATCAGAAATCAAAAAAAATGTTAGTTCTGGATGTTCAATGCTTTAAAGGGGATAAAAATAATTTAATTGCTAAAGAGATGGCAGCGTATGATGGAACAAAAATTGCACACTTTGTCTTCAAAGCACCTTTTCCGATGGATCATCTACCATCAGCGCAACAGAAAGAAGCTCGCTGGGTAATGAGCAACCATCACACAATCGACTGGGTTGAAGGTCACACACCTATGCATCGCTTTGGAGAGATAGTGAAAAAACTCACACAGCTTGAAGAAGCAGTGTATGTGAAAGGGCAGGAGAAGGCTGGATATTTGCAAAAGTATACGTCAACCCCAATTGTACAACTACCTGAACAACCAAACATCACAGCTTGTGAACCTGCTTGTTTCTATCACACAAGTACGCCGTCCGTTTGCGCCTTGGCAAATGTATTTTTTTTACATGATTATTTTAAAATGGAATAAAAGAAATAATATTCATACAGGTTTTTTATTTCTGGTATCAGGAATTATTATCAGGTAATACATTTTGTGGTAAATATTCTACCAAGTCAAGTATACGCATTTGTTCATATAAACAAATCAAACATATCTGATTATCAATATATAATTCACACAATTTTGCTGCTCTTCCGAACGTGAGGGCTTGTTCATAATAATAGTGAGAATTCACTTCATCCATCCTATAAACGGCTTCATGCATATAATTTAGTTCCATATGTACCAATTCTGAATGTACACTTTCAATAAGTTTCAATAGTTCTTCGCAGGTTGATGAGGTTGTGGTTTCTTGCGGTTTAGGAGTCATCTTCTGCTCCTTCCTCTTCTTCTTCTTCTTCTTCTTCTTCTTCTTCCTCGTCGTAGTCTTCAAGTATGAACGGTTCCACTTGCTTCAAAAATGATGATAACTTTATTCCAGACAGCAATCTGTGTAAACGCCGAATAGATATCTCATTTGCAAGATATTGGGTGCAGTACTCTTCTCCTTGTCGATGTCTTATGCATTCATCGAAATATAGTTGCTGGTCATCAACGTCGCAGTATCTAATAAGGGCATCCTCCAGAAATTGTAACCGCAGGTCATACAGCAGGGAACGTGCAGCTTTCACACACTCTCTCACAATCTTCCACTCTACCTCACACATGATGTCTTTTAAACAGCAGAGTACTTGTAGCTTTATATCATCCTATCCCCACTCTAATTCAAAAAAATCCCTACTACCCACTCCAAGGCCAAGAGTGAAGGTAACCGGTTTAATAGAAACATGTTGGAGCATGTATAAAAGTACAACAAAGTCATTTCCATAGAGGCATCACTTTATCTACCATGTGTCTTGAAGACCACACTACTGAGCTGTATTCATACCGCAATCGCCTGAAAACCTTCAACAACTGGCAAGGAGTGCTAACACCTGAATCGTTGGCGTTTGCGGGATTCTTCTACACAAAATGGGGAGATATGGTGGCTTGTCCTTTCTGTCGAATTGAAGTATTCAAGTGGAGGCATGATGACTCACCTCTGAAGGAGCATGAAAAATACTCTAAAGATTGTAAATTTGTTGTGGCTATGAAGAAAAAGTTGCAATAAAGACATGTGCATGGTTTATGTTGGTTTTACTTTCTCACAGGAGATGGTGTTACAGTCATCTCCCGCTCACACATACCACATAACTCTCACATTTCAAAAAAGTATAAAAGGTATCGAACGCATCTTATTCACACAAATTGTTACGTTGCTGATTTGCCGAGATGGGAACTGTAAGGATTAGTAGCAGAGCTAAACCAAGACGGAGAAAACACCATGGAAAAAAACGTATTGGTGGTGTTTTTAGCTTCAAGAAAGCTATTGCTGCAATTCGGAAACGTCTCCGAGGAAAACCAAACCCTAATTTGCAAGGTTCAATTCAAGACGCACTGCGTTCTATAAAAAACAAACAAGTCTTACACCCAACGCAACGCATCATCCCTATACCAAAAGTTGGCGGCTTCCTCCCACTCATTCCAATTTTTGCTGCATTATCTGCCTTGGGAGCTTTAAGTGGTGGAGCTGCAGGAATTGCCAAGGCAGTCAACGATGCGAAAAGTGCTGCCGAGCAACTCAAAGAATCCCACAGACATAATCAAACCATGGAGTCTATAGCGCTGGGGAAAGGTTTCCGTTTGAAAGCACATCAGAAAGGATTAGGACTATACCTTGCGCCATATAAAAAAAACTACCAATAAAGCTACCAACACGTGCTCTAACAGATGTGGACTTGAAATATTATGCAAAAATACTAAAAATTCCCCATTTCCGTGGTGTCTACATGCGCAACAATCTTCCATCAAAACCATTTGAAAACGAGTGTGCGATCCTCAATTTGGATGATAAAAATAATCCTGGTACGCATTGGACAGCCTTTGTCATAAACGGGAAAAGCATCAAATATTTCGATAGTATGGGCAATTTGAAACCTCCCTTGGAGGTGATAAAATATTTTCGGAGTGTTGGTAGCCCTAACATAATTTATAACTATAACAGATACCAAAATTTCAACTCCTATGAATGTGGTCATTTGTGTCTAAAATTTTTATATTTGAATTCACATCAGTGAATCTTGTCAGTTGAGTGCTAGCTCTGGTGTGAACAAAATGTCATCATTTTTTACTCTGTCTGGGAAAAGTTCCATTTTGACTTCAAAGTTCACCCCGCCCATCGTATTACCGAAAAACGTGACATATG
This sequence comes from Anaspis maculata, assembly GCA_949128115.1. Classification (NCBI taxonomy): domain Eukaryota; kingdom Metazoa; phylum Arthropoda; class Insecta; order Coleoptera; family Scraptiidae; genus Anaspis; species Anaspis maculata. The sequence goes on from OX421967.1 coordinate 54,870,655, forward strand.
TAATAGGTTTAACTGATTTTGAGTCTTTTAATTCTATCGCTAACGTTACCGCAAACAATAATGTTATTAAAATTGGCAAGGAAAGAATTACCATACCCATTGGAGCATACGAAATAAGCGCTATATCAGATTTTGTGAATAGCAGTATGAGGGAGAAGAAATTTGTTGATCCTCATTTTGAATTAGTCGGTAACAACAATACGATGAAAACACATTTGCAATGCTCGGAAACCGTAGATTTTAACGTGGAAAACTCCATTGCGCCTCTCTTGGGGTTCAATCGTGAAAAACTTGATCACTCCAACATTAGTCATCAATCACCACATCAAAGCAATATTTTGAAGATTAATTCCTTATGTGTAGATTGCAACATTGCCACAGGCTCCTATCATAACGGTCAAGTTGTTCACTACATTCACCAATTTTTCCCTCGAGTTCCTCCGGGATATAAAATAATCGAAGTGCCAAAGAATATCATTTATTTACCAATCACAACCAACATAATTAATGAAATATCTATTAAAATATTAGATCAAGATGGTGATTTGGTCAGTTTTGGAAAGGAAGTCGTTAGTGTAGGACTACACCTAAAACGTGATGGGTATAATTTTTAAGACAATTTCACGCCGACCTAAACAGTGTTTTCAAACGCATACTTTAACACAAGTGAATCGTAGATTTTTAAGATCTTTAGGATATGTAGTATTAATATAGAATAAATCGTGAATAACGTTAGTTGGATACAGTCAGTCGAGCAAAATGGTTGATGTACTAGACATAACAGAAAAAGTGGCTTACGATGATTCCATTATTTCATGGGATTATCATGAGCATCAACCGTACACCCAAAAATTTAACAATAATGATGAAATACGAATTCCAATTCCCGAAGACTTATGCACTTTACCGTCTCAAAGCTTTATTTACGTAGAAGGTAGTGTCCAAGATAAAGATGGCAGTGTTAGTAAGACTACTAAATTGGTGGATAACTTTTTCGCACACTGTTTAAGTGAAATTCGTTATGAGGTTAACGGTATACCAGTGGACTCCACTATAAAACCAGGGCTGGCGTCGACTATTAAAGGATACTGCTCATTTTCGGGAAATGATATCAAGGGATTAGAAAATGCGGGGTGGGGTAAATCGTTTACTGATAAATTCCATGGAAAGTTCAATGTTTGCGTACCACTCAATACATTGCTGGGATTTGCAGAGGATTACAAGAAAATTATGTTAAATGTGAGGCAGGAACTCGTACTAATAAGGAGCAATACTGATCATGATGCAGTTTTAAATGTGACCAATAATGCTGAGCCTAGGATTGTATTCAATAAAATTTACTGGAATGTGCCCCACATCATACCTAATCTTGCTCGAGAATTAGCCCTGACAAAATACATCGGTAAAAATGTTGACACCTCAGTTGCTTTCCGTTCATGGGAATTACACTATTTACCATCAGTGCCCACAACCAGAAGTCATACATGGCCTATCAAAACAACCACTGCAAGCGAAGCTCCCAGATACGTTATCTTAATATTCCAAACAGACCGCGAAAAAAAGTTTGATAAGGATATGAGTAAATTTGATCATATAACTTTCCAAAATATACGAGTTTATTTGAATTCGCAACGCAAACCGTACTCAAATCTGAACATTGATTTTGCAAACCAGTGTTATGCTGCATTGTATCAATTATATCTAAATTTCCAAAAGTCCTATTATTATCACGAATCATCACACCCTGCCCTGGATACCGATGAATTCAAGGATGCTCCCATGGTCGTCATTGATTTTTCGAATCAGAGAGAAAGTCTTTCCAATTCCGTAGTTCTTCGGATAGAATTCGAGACCAAAGACGCAGTTCCAGCAAATACAGCAGCTTATGCTCTAATTCTACATGATCGAAGATTTACCTACAACGCGTTTACGAAACAAATCAAGCAAATTTAAGTTTGCAGAAGAAAATACTGTGTAACCACTGAATAATGTTGAATAAATATACTTTTTTGAAAAATTTTTGTTTTTTATTTCAAATAATACACTTTCTAGAAGTTCAATAATCTCTATTAATTCTGGCGCTCTATGCGTTATTTTAGAGGGTCTACTAGAATCTTCAGCGTCGTTTTTTCATCTCCCTCTTTTTCTTCCTCTTTTTCTTCTTCTTTTTCTTCTCGCTTCGTCTCTTTTCCAACCCCATACCCAATTTGCGTTTGGCTTTCATGATGTTGGTGACGAACCATGCAGTTGTTTTCTCACCGAGTGACGCATCTTTCGCTTTTACTCTTTCCCAAGCCCGATTCTCTAGAATCTTATCCGCTATATGACGAGAGCTTAGATTTTTTGATTTCGAGTAGGCTTCATCATGTTCCCTAGCAGCCTGATCCAATTTGTTTATACCGGAATCCCCACGTTGCAACCGTTCATGTAACTTGGTGCCAGGTCCAAGATATTGATATCCTGGGACGTGTAGTTCAAATGGTAAACGGTTTATTATACCGTTCACCAAACCAGCTCCTGCAACGCTCAACATTGCACTGTTCCTAGTTTACAATAATATAAGGATTTATTCACTCATTGCGGGAAACTTTGTGTAAAGAAACAAATAAAGATTCTTTTTCAATTAATTTATTTCAAGTATTGATACAACTTATAAAGTAAAATTAGATTACAAGATAGATATGGTTTCAACTTGTATAAATATTTCCTATAACTATCGCAGTTGAACTGCTCACAAAGATATTCTATTCCTATTCTAGATTTAAGATAAGCTAAACACAAGTTATAAGCTAGAGTATAAACTATTATTTCATTATGTTTGTTGATGCTGTGAGATGCGTCGAATAACAGATATTCACATTCTTCGCTTATCTCGATAACAATTCTTTTTACATCATTCAAACTATTGAAATTTAAGGTTTTCATAATCCATACGTACTATAACTGGACAGTGATGTAGCATGAACAACAAACAATTTGCGTTTTCAGAATGAGTCTGCAGCAATGGAGTCAACACGCAGTATATATTTGAAATTAAATCGCCACTTAGCTTTCGCATGCCTCTTAACAAGTCAAAGTAAAAATTTCTAAACTCCTGATGTTTGAGGATGTTCAGACGATTATCGATGATGTCACATAGGGCACGCCATTCTTCAGCAGTTTCTCTCCCCAAAAACACATGTTGATGGTCCTTGATAATTTGTATAACTCGAACTGTTTTGATTTCACTGAAGTGAATACTGCAGTTTTTCAGATGTAGAGGTATCGGTTTATTTGATGTGGTTTGTAGATAATCGATAAGTATATCGAAAATTTCCAAGAATTCAATCCAATCTTCCGGTTCAAAATCGATATGCTGACTGCTGCTGCACAATCTCACTAACGGCACAAATTCATGTTGGATGCTTAAACCAACGCAGATATACTTTTGTTTTGTTTTAGTCAAAAAATGTGTTGTTTCATTCAACAGAGGTAAATAACCCAGAGGTTTGTTATTACCGGACTGTGCCATGATGAGAACTAAACCTATCTAATCCCATTCTCCATTATATCGACTTTCCCCCACCATACCTCCCTATTTGAGAACTTGTTATAACTCAAGGTCAAGTTTGCTCCCCCCTCCCTCCCACATTTTCAAGGTAATCATACAAGTTTAGTGAACTCTCTTTCCTTATTTCAATTAAAACAGCTTTGTTAAAAAAAATATTTATTTAAACTATACAAGGTTTTTTTTATCAATCCAGCTGGGTTGTTTGATTCCTAGCCACTTTACAAAAATATTAGGACCTTTGCGATGGAGGATGCGTTCAACTAAATATGCGTCTGGATGTTTCACTAATTGAAGTTCTGATGAGTAAAATCCTCCTAATATTTCTTCATCCTTCTCGTCTTTCAACATATAGTGTCGGGGGTTAGTCTCCTTAATCTTAACAACAGTGAATATTTCATTAGACCAGTTTGGACGATATCCTTTAGAAAAGGCTTCCCTATGCTTGCTTATTCGTACTTTATCTCCAACTCGAAACTTAGGTTTTCTAACATCCACAGTCTTTATGAAACTATATGAATCATTCAAAATTTTCTTCTCGTTGCTTTTATTGACATCCTTTGGTTTGAAGCCAGTTGTTCTATGTTTCGTTTCATTATATTTTTTAACAACTTTCGGTAATAGATCAAGCCACTTGTAATTGCCTTGTAAACTGAACTGTTTCCACATAAGGCTCTTGAGGGTCCTATTCACCCTTTCCACAACGGAAGCTTTCATTGTTGAATAGGTGTTGTAATGATTGATACCGTGTTTTTTTAATAACTCTTTTACACTTTGATTGTAGAATTCTTTCCCCATATCTGTATGTAAATTTTGTGGGATGAATCTCTTAAAAATTGTTTTCAACGCTTCAGAGATATCTTCACCTCTTTTCCGTTTAACAGGTATAGCCCACACATATTTAGAGAACACATTGATTGCAACGAGTATATATCTATAACCCTTGTTGGCTCTTGCATACGGTATCATTTCCACGAGATCGCATTGTAGTAAATCACTTAATCCCTTCACTATCACTCGTCTGCGTTTAAAGTTTTTTCGAGCTGGTCTATGCAATTCATCAACAATGTCTTTTTTCACCGACATTATTTTTTACATTTAAATACAAGAGTTGCAACTAACGTTGGTGGACTTTTAACACTATTAGAATAGAATGAAAATTTTAATCGTCTTTCGTACGGAACCTTTTTGATATCTTCGTAAAAAGTTATTGTGTTGGTTATTGGATTGAGCGTTGCAACTCCTACCTTTGCAGTTATGCTTGCGTCAACGAGCTCAACCACTTCAAAAGGAATTTCATAATGGTTGAAACCAGGAATATTGTATAATTTATATAAAAAGTATTTTTTGTTTGGATCTGTAAATCCTAGGGTATTACTGAAAAAATTCAGTGTTACATAAAAATATTGATCTGTAGTAGTTTGGTGATGTGATATCTTTTGTTCTAAGTTTTTCATTGCTTTTTCCGAGTCATCACTCTTTTTCTTATGCACCAGTGATCTGCCAAACTTGTCAATCATGTTAACTGTCTCTGATATGACTGTGTGTTGATTGAGCTTTCACTTCATTTTATAATGTGTGATTGTTTGAGTTCTTGCACTATATGTAATATTTCATTATCCACTGCTGTATTGCCAGCATGCTGTGCAGCAATCAGCAATCTCAATCTGTTGACCAATTTATTCGGGTTTTTCCATGGGATGAATTCTACTTCTTTATTATTCAAATGAAGAAATGCTCCTGCACCTGACTTGGTACGTGAGCGTTTGTTTAGAGATGTGGGTGTTGTGAAACGTCGTGGTGTCATGTCTGGTTGAGATAAAATTCGTTTTACTATGGAATACTTTCTTCCACCGTTTCCGGCTAGGCGATGTGTAGGATCATAGTGTTGTCTTGCCGCACTAGAGACTTCCATAATTGCTTTATAATTTCTTTCGTCTTCGAGTGTATAGTTTCCAGGTTCCTTCTTAAAAAGGAACTCATACAGACCGGGTGTTCCTTTATATGTCACACCATCAATTTTAATATCATCACCAATAAACTGTACGATTTTGTTACCAATAGAGAATTTTTCTGTAGAGCGATCTAGTCGAATTCCATATTGATGATCAAATTGATTTTCAGTATCTCCAATCATATTCCTGATATATTCTTTAGCTAAACCACTATACTGCTCTAAATATTCATTCATTACTTCTTCATGTTTGGATATTTCATGCAATGACACATATTGATCATCTTCCTGAGTTTCCATATCGCTGCCAACAGCATCATCATCATCATCGTTGGTAAAAACATCTTCCGAGAATGAAGGAGCACTTTTGCGACCGGGGAACTTTTCTTTGTAACTAATTTCATTTTTTATTTCATTTTTTATTTCATTTTTTATGGGGGTTGGAGGGGTTTTCACTTCTGATTTAATATTACTCAATAAATCCTTCAACGGTTTTGTGATAGGTGCCAAATTTTTTTCACGTTCAAAACTCATACGGGTTATATCAGAGCGTAAACCTTCAAGTTTCTTTCTGACAGCCGCTCGGCTCTTAATCAACTGTCGTGCTATCCGTTCATTCATTGGTAATGATCTTGCTTCTTAGATGTCTGTTATAAAACAATCAAGTCCTCTGCGGTATCTCCCGTTATTTATAGGTGAATCTTTGTCTATCGTTAAAAAGCCGTGAGGTTCCCGCCAACACTGTGCACAAATATCTCTGAATTGTTCTCTGCTCATGTCCGGTGCGACATGATTGTTTAATATGTGCTCCAAATTCAATGTGTCCTGTTTGAAAAGGATTAGAAAATTTGCATTGTCTCTCACCAATTGCTTTGGTATTGAGGAATATGTTTGTGCTAAATAGAAACAATCAATATTTCTATGTCTGCCAAAACTAAAGTAGTCTCTGATAATATTTTGATTGCATGATATAACATCGTCAAAAATTATAACTGAATTCTCATTTGCTTGATTTGGTGGTATGACGTCTGCTCCATCTTGAAATTCAAAAAATCCGATTTCTTTGATTGGTTTTAGAATTTTTTTCAAGTGTAAATATTTTGGTTGGAGAAGGGTTTTGCAGTATAAATAAATATTTCGAAATCGCAAGCCGTTCGGGTGCTCTAACAAACTTAACATCAAATTTGTTTTGCCGCAACCGCTTCCGCCAACTATCAAACCCCGTTTGCAACCTCCCAATAACGCACCGTGCGTGTAGAAATTTTGCATATCTGAAACAACCTCATCATAGTTTGTAACAGGCAGTGTGTGATTTTGCTTTTCCAGTTTCATATTCTCAACTAAGTGAAATCCTTGGTATTTTTTATATTTATATGTGATTTTCAGGTTGAAATAAGGTGTATATAAAAAGACAGATTCCGAATAGTTATTTTATTTTTTAACAATTCATTCCAATGCTTGACGTATTTTTACTGAAAGCAACTTATCGAGCTCCAGAAATAGACGGTGAAGAGCCATCTGCTCTTCTTGGAAGAGTTTCCTCAGCTCCTGCTTCTTTGCAATCCTGGGAGGAATTTTACGGATTATCCGCAAATTTGGTTGTGGGGTGTAGGTGTCAAAGCTGTCCTCGCCCCAGCATTCTTCATCACCAGATTGTTCTTGGAAAATACAACAATATCAAATTATGCTTCCTTCAAAATTACATTTAGCTTACCTTCCGCATCGGAATCAAAATTCAAATGATGATGAGTCATTTTTCGCGCAGTTAGCTTTTTTGGTGTTTCATCTATTGTTCCTCCAGAGTGTTGTGGGATAGGATCCGACACTGGAGTAGAAACTTTGTTCGTTTTGGTTGACATGTTGTTATTGAATCTATGCTGACGACTAAACCTAACCGGCGACAATCTGTAATATATATGTACAATACCCCCACCAATTTCCATTGCTTTTGGTGGAGATTGATGATGATATTGGAAATCAAGCTTATAACTATACCGCTCCTCCCACTCCTACACCTGATCCGTTCAGACAAGTCTAGACATGTTTCTTCAAGGTTGCTCCCCCCACTCCATGCGATTGAAGTCAATGATCTTTCAAGGTCAAGGTCAAGGGTCAATGAACTTTCAAGGTCAAGGTCAAATTCAAGGTCAAGGTCAAATTCGAGGTCAAGGTCAGGGGTCAACGACCTTTCAAGGTCAAGGTCAAATTCAAGGTCAAGGTCAAATTCGAGGTCAAGGTCAGGGGTCAACGACCGTTCAAGGTCAAGGTCAAATTCAAGGTCAAGGTCAAATTCAAGGTCAAGGTCAAATTCGAGGTCAAGGTCAGGGGTCAATGACCGGTCAAGGTCAGGGGTCAATGACCTGTCAAGGTTGTCCCCCCCACCACCGTTGCACGCCCAAAAATTATCTACTTACATCTACCCTTGAACTATGTTGGTTACCTCGTGGGACACCTTGTATTTGTATAAGTACCTACCTGAACTGAGTTAGTTAATGTGCTCGCGTACCTTGGCTTGTTTTTTTTTACCTACCTATAATTACCTACCAAAAATTGAAATTGAAATATATTTTCATTCAAATTGATTTATTTTGAAAAAAAATCGAGTAAAATATAGTACCGTATGATCAAAAACTTTCCTCCTCTAGGCAAGCTGTGGTCTAGTCGTTGGCAGGCAAACAAGGCTGATTTTGGCCAGGCCACAGCCTGCCTAGAGGAGGAAAGTTTATGATCATACGGTACCTACTTACCTAACGAAATGTTCAAATTGTTGTGTAATTTCAATAAATAATGTTGAATGATAGTAACACCTGTTTTCAGGGTATTTTTTTGATATTTGACCGATTTGACCGTCAATTGACCGGTCAATTGACCAAATCTTATTTGACCGGTCAAAATGCATTCCTACCATTTCCACATGACGTCACACGCACGTGTCGAACGGCTGATTCGGGGCAACGTCAACATGATGTCAACTCTATACGTGCCAATTTGTCAAAACTTTGTGACACGAGTGACTTTCACACCGACACCGACTCACAGATTGACATTGACTAATCTGACTGACGCACATGACGGACGTAGCCCACGTGCCCCGTGACAGATAACGCACATCTGAGTAATCTAACTGACGATGACGTTGCCCCGAATCAGCTGTTCAAGACGGAGCTGCGTGACGTCAGTGGAAATGGTCTATTTGACTATTGTTTTGGCCGATGCTGGGTGATTGATGATTGATCACGGATAATGCGTAAAATCCGAGAAACACCGATTAATCTCTGTATCGAATAATAGTAACGTGTTGAGAAAAAAAAATCAGGGGCGTGGATAATGTGGGGTGTCCCCATATCCCCCTCCCCCTATTTTTTACACTCCAAGCTATGTTTCCAAATTGTTCCCATTTTTGGATTCTACGTTCAATTTAGATCAAAAAGTTATACCCTTTCAAAATTTCCATTAGAGGCTTCGTTCTCGAGATATCTGGGTTTGAAATTTTGGAAATTATCTCGAAATTGCCACTCCCAAAGGCCTAAAATTTATAAAAAAAACTCATGATTTCTCAGCAGAAATAGATTCTCTAGAATTTCTAAGTTGATAAACGACTATTTTTTTTGAAAAACGAGAAGTTTTCAGGGAAAAAAAATTGGGCTCATTGAAAGTGGCGATTTCGAGATGTTTTTCCAAAGTTTCAATCCCAAATATCTCGAAAATGAAGCCTCTAATCAAAATTTTGCAATCGTAACCTTTTTTTCTAAATTGGACGTAGAGTACAAAAATTGGAACAATTTGGCGTAAATAGCTAGGGGGGTGGAAAATAGGGGGGGGGGAAATATGAAGAAACCCATCGTTATCTACGCTCCTGATTTTTTTTTCCGAACACATCGCTATTTTTCAATAGTATGAAGGCGTAGAGCGGCCACTGCAGTGTTTTTTTTCCTAATTTACACTTTGAAACTGTAAATTTACACTTTGAAAATGTAAATTTACGCTTTGAAACTATAAATTTACACTTTGAAACTGTAAATTTATACTTTGAAACTGTAAATTTACACTTTGAAACTGTAAACTGTAAATTCAGACTTTGAAATTGTAAATTTATACTTTGAAACTGTAAACTGAAAATTTACACTTTGAAACTGTAAATTTACACTTTGAACTGTAAATTAGGCGTTGTGATGCCGGATTGGTTCAAATTCAAGTGATCAACGCACCCTTATCACTTTATGTATTTCCTTTCCACAAAAACTATATTAAAAATTAAAATTTCATCGAAGGGGGTGGCTTTTCAGCGCATTTTCTTAAGAAAATGACGCTTATATGGCCGATTTGTCTGTCTGTCCGTCCGTCTGTCTGTCTGTCTGTCTGTCTGTCTGTCTGTCCGTGTAGAAATTGAGTAGTTGTACTCCTCCTCGGGGAATGAAGTTAGAGCCTTGGAACTTTTTTTGAATGATAGCTGATGTCCCCAAGGGTGGCCAATGACCATTATTTTTTATCCATACACTCAGAGATTTTTTAAGTTTCGCAGGCTGTCATCGTTGAGCTGTGTGTCGGAAAATATTCAATAAATAGTTTAGCCCCCTATTCCATGTGTGATGTGTGTGATGCCAGAACAGCCATTATGTCTTCATGTTTAGTTTGAGGCCCTGCGGGCCCTCTTTGTCTCCCTGTGTCGTTTGGAACCATTTTTGTGTCTTCTTGTGCTTGTGGCTTTCGGAACTAGTGTGCCCCGTTTGGGTCTCCTTGTGTTCTTCGAAAGCCTACTGGGCCTTCTTCTTGACCTTCTTGCATTTTGTCGTGGCTTTCGCACCTTTGGTGAACCCTTGTGTCTGCTCTTGTGTCATTCGGAACCCCAAAATGGGGCTCTTTTTGTCTTATTGTGCTTTCGAATACTTTGATGACTCCTATTCATGTTTTATTGTAACGTCCGGGGCCCCAACGGAGCCCCTTGTGTCTTGCTGTAACGTTTCGAGCCCCAGTGAGGCTCTTTGGGCTCGGTGTATCGTTCGGAGTCCTGATGGAATATCCCAAGAAATATCCCTGAACATCGAGCACGCTGTTTGAATATACTGTATTAGACAATTTGGTAGCTTAGATGAATCGGCAGCAGTGTCTCTATCACCTGTGGGGATCCAGGTTTGAATCCTGCGGAGAACGCCAATAGTAAAACAACTTTTCTTAGGGAAAAAACGTGCTGTATAGATTGTAAAAATTAGTATAAATAGGTGCGGAACCTCCTATGACATAAAACTATGTTGAAAAGTGGTGAAAAGTTATTTTTCTTTAAAAATACACATCCAAAATGCGACGTTAGGTATATGTACGTCCAAAAGTGATACCTACGAGATGTGGAATAGCGATGTAGGTAGTATTTCACATTTGGACATCTTTGAGATATCTCATTCATGTTCTAATTACCCGGACATAAGAAGTAACAGAGATGTCCACTCAACATCGCATAGACTTTTTTGTTAACATCGCAGTTGTGACTTGAACATCTAAGTGATGTCCGAGGTGATGTCACAGAGATGTTTTCTTGCTGAGTGGGTAGGTAGTCTTCCTATGCTGCAAGGTGCGGCAGCCCGATAAAGAGGTCCTGTGAAAATCTGTAGGCGGTGTTATATCTTCAACAAGTGAATATCCCCTCACGTGCGTGAGTCGCAATAGCGCATTTTCATAGTGCAGATCTGTCATTGATAGAAATGAAGTCCGGCTTGAAAATTGAATGTTCATACCTACAAGACAAGAGTAGGTGAGTTTCACTTTTCATGACAATCGTGCCACTAATGAAGAATTTCAGTATGGCGGCCAAGATGGCGGCAAAATCATGAAATTCAGCTTGAAAATAAGAATGTTCATACAAGACAAAGATTAATTCCAAGTTCCATGAAAATCATTCCACTGATAAGAAATTCCAATATGACGGCCAAGATGGCGGTGGAATCATGAAATTCAACTTGAAAATAAGAATGATCATACAAGGCAAGGGTATAACTTCCAAGTTTCATGAAAATCGTTCCACTAATGAGAAATTCCAATATGGCGGCCAAAATGGCGGTGGAATCATGAAATTTAACTTGAAAATGATAATGATCATACAAGACAAGAAAAACTTCCAAGTTTCATGTCAATTGTTCCAATAATAAGAGATTTGAATATGGCGGTCAAGATGGCGGCGGAATCATAAAATTAATTTCGAAAATAAGAATGTTCATACAAGACAAGAATGAGTTCCAAGTTTGATGTCAATCGTTCCACTAATAAGAGATTTCAATATGGCGGCCAAGATGGCGGTGGAATCATGAAATTCAACTTGAAAATGATAAGGATCATACAAGACAAGGGACAAGGGTGAGTTCCATGTTTCATGACAATTTCTCCACTAATAACAGATTTCAATATAGAGGCCAAGATGACGGCGAAATCATGAAATTCATCTTGGAAATAAGAATGTTCATACAAGACAAGAATAAGTTCCAAATTTGATGTCAATCGTTTCACTAATAAGAGATCTCAATATGGCGGCCAAGATGGCGGCGGAATAATGAAATTTAGCTGAAAAATAAGAATGATCACATGTGACAAGGGTAAGTTCCAATAAGTTTCATGAAAATCGTTCCACTGATAAGAAATTTCAATATGGCGGCCAAGATGGCGGCGCAACCACGAAATCCAATCTGCTCACTGGCAACCCGTGAGAACCCAAGCTATCCATCGGAAAAAGTTCCAGGGCTCTAGGCTCATTCCCCGAGGAGGAGTTCAATTTCTTAGAAGTGCACAGTAAACCTTTGTTTTTTGATAATAATAATGATAACTATGTATGGATGGGAAAAATACTGGCCATTGGCCACCCTTGGGGACATCAGCTATCATTAAAAAAAAGTTCCAAGACTCTAACTTCATTCCCCGAGGAGGAGTACAACTATACTCAATTTCTACACGGACAGACAGACAGACAGACAGACAGACAGACAGACAGACAGACAGACAGATGGACGGACAGACAGACAAACCGGCCATATAAGCGTCATTTTCTTACGAAAATGCGCTAGAAAGCCACCCCCTTCGATGAAATTTTAATTTTCAATAATTTTGGTGGTTTTGTGGGACCACTTGAATTTGAACCAATCCGGCATCACAACGCCTAATTTACAGTTTCAAGTGTAAATTTACAGTTTCAAAGTGTAAATTCACAGTTTACAGTTCCAAAGTGTAAATTTACAGTTTCAAAGTGTCATACAGTTTCAAAGTGTAAATTAGGAAAAAAACACTGCAGTGGCCGCTCTACGCTTTCGTAGAATAGACACCTATTCTGGTTAACTTTGTTCCAAATTTGAACAAAATTAGTTCAACGGTTCAAAAGCTATGTCAAAAATCGATTTTAAAAAGTCAACTTCAACACCCTGTACTTATCTTTTTAACGGAGCATTTTAGGACATCGAAGTTATATTTTTTCTGGTCCATTTTTGATGGAGAATCTCACCTAGAAGTTTGTAACCGTAATTGCGAAACACCCTGTATAAAACCCTGCAAAAAACCTGACAGAATATCAAAATACAGGTTATACTGAGTAATTATTTTATTATTGCAAGATAAATATCACTACACTAGATATAAACAAATCAAATTTCTTACAATCGTAAATTATTTCCATTTAGATCTGGACCTAATCATGTAAGAATGAAGTGAATAACGAGTGATCGAATAAATTTCTCCTCAAGTCGCCCATTATTCCTGAAGATCTGGCGGAGAAACTTGGCCACCAAGGAGACCGGGGCCCTACTCCGAGGAGAAATTCATTCGATCACTCTTTAGAATTAAGATGGCCGGTGAACAGGCAACCAAATATACAATTTCAGTTTTTTGCTTAGAACTCGGTAAAAGTTGCTCATGAAATACTCACTTGTACATTTCTGTTGCTATGCGCCAAACTTTATACAGGGTGTCTCGAATGTATCGTATTCCGAGTCCAGGGCGGTGTGTAGAATCCGATTAAGAACACGAGAAAACTATTGAAAACAATTTACGACGTTTATTCTTGAAGATACAGGAGAAAGTCAAATGGTGGGACTTCGCCCCCTTTTAGTTTCATCACTTGAAGTGGTTTTGATGAACTGTTTGTATTAGTCTGAACAAACAAAATTTTTAACTGGTATAGGTGTGCACTGAGTTTCTGTTTACGATACAGGGTGAATCATGAATCACAAAAATCCAGTTTCATTCAATTTTACCCGCAATATATTTCATTGGTCCCCAAAATGGAACCATGGAATACCATGGAAAAATTTTCATATACGTTTTTAAAAGACAAACGGATTTTTGAGATTTGTGAATCACCTGATCAAATAGAAGTTCGGAGCACACCCAGTGGTTGATAATTTTCACTGATTAGCCTATTACGAACAGTTCCTTAAAATCACTTCGACTTACGAGAATAGAGGGGAGAGAAGACTTTGATCCACATATCTTTAAAAATAATCGCCACTGATTTTGTTAAATATTTTTTTCGGGTTCTTGAATGAATTTCATTTATTGCTCTGGACTCGGAATGCGATACTTCCAATACAGCCTGTAGTTCAAATAATATTACTAAACATTACCAAGCAAAACAGATACGTAGTACTTACATAGTTAATTACATACTTATGAAATTAGACTCACAAATGTCATTTTGATATAAACTTCACAACAAATATGTTGTCGCAAGGAAAAAAATTGGTCCGATTATGGACCACAATAACTTTTGAATGACACAGATCATTTCGATTTTGTTTTGACGGTTAGTGAGATTAGTCTTTTCGTTATTCACCTCCATGAGGTGAGGATCAGTAAGCTTCATGTAAAATATCTACAAGGTGAAATGTAGAACAGTGCAAAATTTTAGCAAATTCAACGGACTCCTGTTTTCAGATTTTTTTTATTAAATGTAAATGAAAGGATCATAAAGCGTGTTGTTTTGGCTTGCGCCCAGTTTTGAAATTTTTCAAATCGGCTCTCTGGTTCTGACTTGATGATTTTTTTCTCTTGGAGGATGCTGATTTATCCTATCGCTACAAGGAAAATCATGTTAGCCTAGGGAACCTGTCATCATCAAAAGAACTGAAGTTGAGCATCAAAGCATCAAGTTCAGGAGGTCAAAATCACAAAGAAAACTTGTTTCAATTGTGAAAATCTGATCAAATTCAATTTGAAAGGAAAACACCTGTGTCGCCCATTTTGAATAGGCCCCCTTTTTTTGAAGCCTTGTCAAGGTATTCCAAATAGTCTGCGAGTAAAGTTGCTAAGAACCGTTTAAGCAACAATATTCGTGGATTGCAACCTCCAGTCATCAGAGCAACATAGTCTTCTTTGTAGCGATAGGATAAATCAGCATCCTCATAAAAGAAAAAAATCAACAAGTCAGAACCAGACTCCCCATTAAAAACTGTGCGCAAGCTAAAACATAACGTTTTATAATCCTTCCATTCGCATTTGAGAAAAAAAATTATTCTGAAAATTATGGGGTCCGTTGAATTTGCTAAAATTTTGTACTGTTTTGCATTCCACCTTGTAGATATTTTACATGGAGCCTCCTGATCTTCACCTCTCAAGGGTGAACAACGGAAAGACTGCGCTCGCTAACCGTCAAAACAGAATTGGAATGGTTTGTGTCATTCAAAAGTTATTGTGGTCCAAACTCGGACCAATTTTTCCCTCGCGACAACATATTTGTTGCGCAGTTTATTTCACTACAAAGCTGTCAAGTCAATTTTTCACCTAACAATTTCAGTTGCAATTATTTCTTAACAACAATGCAACATAAAAACCCCAGAAAACCCACTATGCACAAACAGAGTCCCACCAACTCAGGACTGACCGCTATCATGTCCAGTTCTTGTTCTAACGTCGGGGTCTTGTTCCTTTCGTCGTCCAGATCAGTCTCGTCCCATCCCTGAAGAATTTTTCTTCTTCTTTCTTGTCGTCGTTGTTCTTCGCTTTTTCGAGTCACGTCAGTGTCTTTGTCGTTCAATTCCACGTACTCGAATCTGTTGTCTTTGTTCATTTTGGAGCTCAAAACTAACTTGGCCGGCGATTGCATCATTTTGTCGAGCTCCGATGGTAATTTCGGACATACAGCTTCTATCAGCGGATCTGTGGGGTAAGGCGATCCCATCGGCCTCGGTGTGTATTTCTGCAATAGAAGTAGAAATTTCCTTCATTAGTTTATCTTTTCTAGCAAAAACAAGTCTAGCAATGGACACTTTTCGATACTGGAAGCGGTGTCGGAAAAGAGTATTTCGATGAACTGCTTTTCAACCAAAAAGAACAATTTACAGTATAGACGCCAGAGATCAAAGAAAACATCGGTTGTGTCACCCTAAAATTTCCCCGAATAGTATCCAGGAACCTATGGAAATTTTTGTTCGAAACGTCCCTTCGGGTGGGGAATTGGAGAGAAAGATTAAAAAACATTTGTGGGAAATTGAAAATTTTGCCAGAAAAATTCAAATTTTCCGGAAAACCTCAAATCTTATTCTAAACCATCTTATTGTAGAAATCGTGGAATAAGGCTTCACTTCAAGCCCCATCATTCAAGTCGGGGCTTGAATCATCATTCGAGACCGGTTTTACATTTTCAACAGGAAAATTCCCGGAAAATTGAAGAAAGAATTGTTGGAAATTGTTCAAGAACCAGTTACCTTTTCTAAAAAAAAAATGGTGGGAATCTGTTCACGGGATAAGAAGTTGGACAATTTGCGGTTTTTCCACAGAAGACAACTCTAAAACCGTTGGTCCAAATTCGAAATTTTTTCTTTCAGAAATTCATTCAATCTTTCTTCCAACATTCGTTTCCAGCATGTCTGCACCTGAACTGAATATTCCGTGGGGCTCACCGCATGTCAAAGTTTGCATTGCAGTTTTTTCAAATTCACAAAATGTGCAAATTTCATTTTGAGAAAATTACCGTCGGAAAACCGGAACCGTGTCAGTTTTGAAAATGGGTCTACACGACGCCTGATTCAATCTACTTTCGATATCAGTTGGGATTTTCCAACAAAAAATCGATCCCGCAGCAGAAATGAATTTTTGAGGGAAGTTCTGCGTTAAAAGCGGGTCGTCCTAGTCAAAACACGGATGAGGCCCTCTCGATTGGCAACGGCTAGGAGAAAATCTGATAATTCATAACGCTTGACTGAAAATGGTGGAAAACTGGAACTGCAGACATAATTTGACTCTTTTGTTGCGTTGCTTCTTGCCAAATTTGGTTCCAATCCAATTTATCGGACAGATTTGGAACACTTGGTGAAGTTTTGAAATTTGACATTTTTTGTTTTCTGACAAATAACAGATAGAACAATACTTCAACTGTTCTGGATACATTTTTTCAAGGGCTTTCAAATGATTGCAAGTCGAGTTCTGTAAGATTTAGCTTCCGACATTTGTTGATAGTGACAGCTATACCGTCCGTTTTTTTTTTCTAGGCCCCAGCTTATAGCGCCTTTATCATGGGTTTTACACCCAATTTATTACATATTTTTGAAATCAGAAGAACAAAATCTTTCGATTGATGGTATGTCAAATCATTTTTGACAGATGTCATTTTTTGACAATTGACGGAATAGTACTTGTGACACACCATTTTAAAGTCCATAAAATTCTTAGGAGAACTGTGTTTTTATTTCTAGAATAGGAAGTCTTTTACAGCTTCTGGAGGTCTTTGAATAGAAAAAATGGTTAAAATTCAGAAATACCTACTCAATAATTAATAGGTATTTTTAGTATCAACTGATAATAATATTCTGATTTTAAATCGTCCACACTAGCAAGAGATTCTATGAACACCTCATCTTTCAGATAGGCTCATAAAAAAAATCGAGGGGGTCATACCTGGCCACCTCGGATACTATCGCGTTGGGCTGGCAGTTGCAATTCACCGGTCGTTGAATCTCTCATTCAAGGAACAAGGAGACGGTCATTTCGAGTAACTTCAGGACATTTTTCGTTTCATTGTGATTATTCATTGATCATTATCATTAGTTATTATTGAAAATACCTGTTTTCCCTACTTACGTACTTATTGAGTATTTCTGAATTTCAACAATTTTTCCTATTTGAAGACCTCTTGAAGCTGTGAAAGACATCCTATTCCAAAAATGAAGACACAGTTTTCCTCAGAATTCAATGGGCTTTAAAATGATGTATGACAAGTAGTATTCCGTCATTTGTCAAAAAATGACATCTGTCAAAAACAATTTGACATACCATCAATCGAAAGATTTTGTTCTTCTGATTTCAAAAATATATAATATGTTGAGTGTAAAACCCATGATAAAGGCGCTACGCGCTGGAGCCTAGAAAAAAAGACGGACGGTATATGTCACCAGAAAGTCCTTGAAAAACTCTATTCGAAACTGTCAGTTTTTGTCCATCTGTCATCTGTCAAATAATTGAAAGGTCAATTTTGAAACTTTACTATTCAATTATTCGGAATCTATCTGATGGATTGGAGCCAAAGGACCCCGCACGATTCTTATGGAAAATGGCTCCCGGTTAAATTCTTTGAATTTTTGTTATGTTGTAGCTCATGAGATACTAATCAAATACCGTGAACCCCAAACTCGAATAATGGACAGTTTTTCACCCACAGGGGGTTGAAGTTGGAGGTTTTGACGGCTTCAAAATGATATTATGACGTTGATAAAAGCTTTTTATTTGGTTTCTCTTCAAGTTGTGTTTCATGCTAAATGTATTTATTTGACAGAAAAATATCAACCCCCTCCTCCACCCCCAACCCCTATCTACCATCATAAAATTCGAGATTACTCCCAAAAACCCTGCGGATGGCTTCTATGATTCAAATTATGAGTTTTGACATTATAATTATTTTCCACCCCTAATGTTGGGGTGCCGATTTTCCAATTTTCCTCGGTTAATTTGGCTGAATTTTTGGTATTGTGTACTTCTAATTCTTCTGAACAAAAAGTTCTCATACCAAAACTTATTCCTATGAACAGTTTTTGTTCTGCAGGGGACTGAAGTTCAATATTTATGCTCTCAAATCTTCAACTTCAGTCCCCTGTAGAACAAAAACTGTCCATAGGAATAAGTTTTGGCATGGAAACTTTTTGTTCAGCAGAATTAGAAGTACACAATACCAAAAATTCAGCCAAATTAACCGAGGAAAATCGGAAAATCGGCACCCCAACATTAGGGGTGGGAAATAATTTTCATGTCAAAATTCTTAATTTGAATCACAGAAGCCATCCGCATGGTTTTTGGGAGTAATCTCGAATTTTATGATGGTAGATAGGGGTTGGGGGTGGATGAGGGGGTTGATATTTTTCTGTCAAATAAATACATTTAGCATGGAACACAACTTGAAGAGAAACCAAATAAAAAGCTTTTATCAACGTCATAATATCATTTTGAAGCCGTCAAAACCTCCAACTTCAACCCCCTGTGGGTAAAAAACTGTCCATTATTTGAGTTTGGAGTTCACGGTATTTGATTAGTATCTCATGAGCTACAACATATCAAAAATTCAGAGAATTTAACCGGGAGCCATTTTCCATAAGAATCGTGCGGGGTCCTTTGGCAGGAAGCAACACAACAAAAAAGTCAGATCATGCAGTCGCAGCTTTCCATCATTTTCCAATCGGGCGTCATGAATTTTCAAAATTTCTCCTAGCCGTTGCCACCCGAGAGAGAGCCTCTCACCCGAGTTTAGACCAGGACGACTCGCTTCTAATGCAGGACTCCACTCAAAAATTCATTCCTGCTCGGGGATAGATTCTTACCAAAAGAATAAAACTGATATTTGAAGTCAGTAGATTGAACTGGCGTCGTGTAGACCTATTTTCAAAATCGGTTCCGGTTTTCAGACTTTTTTTTTAATGGAATTTGCACGTTTTGTGAATTTGAAAAAACTGCAGTGCAAACTTCGACAAGCGGTGAGCCCCACGAAATATTAATTTTAGGCGCAAACATGCTGGAGATAAAAGTTGTAAGGAAAGAGCTAATTTTTGAAAGAAAAATTTATAAAATCGGGCCCACGGATCTCGAGTTTTCTTTTCTGGAAAAACTGCAAAATTTCTAACTTTTTATGTTTCTCTTAAATTCTCTTAAACAAGAGGTAACTGGTTCCTGAACATTTTTCAACAATTTTTCGTTCCACTTTTCCAAGAATTTTCGATTTCTCAATCGATAAAGCACTTGATGTGAAGCCCAAGACGAGCTACTTCTTTCCCGATTTTTTGAATGATCATTTGTCGTTATGCATTTTCAAAAAACCAGAGCCCCGAAAGCTCGACCGAAAGTTTGTGAAAAACTCACAATTTCGGTTCGTTGCATGAAAGCTTCATCTTTTTTCTTCACATCAACGAGCTCACTCCGAAAGTAATCGCTGGTGTACTTTTCCAACTAGAACTGACAGCATTTTGGTCTGTTTTTTACTATTTTTCCAGCCACCTTAGAGTGAAGCCCTAATTGACGCTTTTCACAATAAGATCATTTCAAAAAAGATTTGAGGTTTTCCCGGTGAATTAAAATTTCAAAAATTTTCTATTTTCTGCAAATTATTTTCAGTCTTTCTCTCTACTTCCAACTTCTCACCCGGGGAGACGTTTCGAACAAAAATTTACATGGGTTCCTGGATACTGAATAGTTGGGAAAGCTTTGGGGTGAGGGTGACACAATCGATTTCTTTCACCGCTACGATATATCAAATACCTATTTACAATGGAGTATCATACTTGGAAAAAATAAAAAAAATATATTTTTTTTTCGATGGAAATAGAAACTATATTGGAAAATAGCTGACCCATATTTTTTAATGAGTGACGGAAAAAAGAACAAAAAACAAATGGTCGAAAACATAACATCGAATGCATGAGGTCGAAAAAGAAACGGTCGAATTTACAATATATCGAAAGTGATGATGATCGAAATACATATGGTCGAAAATACATAATATCGAATAACAGAATGTCGTAAAACAAAAGGTCGAAGAACAATTGGTCGAAAAACAATTGATCGAAAAACAATTGGTCGAGAAACAATTGGTCGGAAAACAAAACGTCGAAAAGTAATAGGTCGAGAAACAAAAGGTCGAAAAGAAAAGGTCGAGAAAGAAATACCGTGAAAATCGAAAAGCAATAGGTGTATGTACAATTGTTGTAAAGACAAATGATTTGAGAGTTTGAGACGGGAAAAAAGAAGAACCGAGTCAAAAATAAACTAGCCCAAATTCATTTCTGTGGAAAAACCTAATCAGGCCTTGGGAAAAAAATACTGAACCTGACAAGGTCTGTGTAGTGTGTACACCGATTTATGAGTATAGGTCAATTTTGCGTCAAAAAACCAATTCAGGTCTGCAAAAAAATTACTGAACCTGAGGAGGTCCATGACACAGCTTCACGTTTCAGAGTGGATTTTGCATAAAAAAAACCGAATCAGGTCTGCAAAAAAATTACTGGGCCTGACGAGGTCCATGCATACTGCTTTATGTGTACAAGTTGATTTTGCGTCGAAAACCAAATCAGGTCTTGAAAAAAAAAACCTGACGAGGTCCATGTGCACAACTTGACGTTTCATAGTTGATTTTGCGTCGAAAAACCGGATCAGGTCTGCAAAAAAATTACTGAACCTGACGAGGTTCATGTACACAGGTTTATAAGTCCAAGTAATTTTGCGTCAAAAAACCAAATCGGGTCTTCCAACAAAAAAATACCAGACCTGACGAGGTCCATGTGCACAGCTTTACGTTTCAAAGTGGATTTTGCGTCAAAAAAACCCAATCAGGTCTGCAAAAAAAATCATTCGACCTGACAAGGTCCATGTGCACTGCTTTATGTGTCCAAGTTGATTTTGCGTCAAGAAACCAAATCAGGTCTTCAAAAAAAAAAACTAAACCTGACGAGGTCCATGTGCACAACTTGACGTTTCAGAGTGGATTTTGCGTCAAAAAAACCCAATAAGGTCTGCAAAAAATCACTAAACCTGACAAGGTCCATGTGCACAGGTTTATAAGTCTTAAGTTAATTTACGCTGACGCTGATTGGATTTAAAAAAATATACAGGTGTTTCGGTGGCCTTGCATGATACTTTGGGAGGTGATTTCTCTTTGAAGAATAGGTCGAAAAGTGGGAGTAAAATTTTTCCTCAAGTGCTCTCTGAGGGAGTCAAAGCTCCTCAATCGATCCGAATAAAAATCACATTTGAAACAGGTATTTCTAGTTCGACATTGTGTTATTCGACATTTTATCATTCGACGTTTTGCTCTTCGATCTTTTGTTTTTCGATCTTTTGTTTCTCGACCTTTTGGTTTTTGACCTTCCGCTTTTCGATATTTTACTTTTCGACCTTTTGGTTTTCGACCTTTTGCTTTTCGATAATTTACTTTTCGATCTTCTGATTTTCGACCTTTTGTACTTTCGACAATAGTGCTTTTGATGTTTTGTGGTTCCGTTATCTTGTTTTTCGACTTTACGCATTCGATGTTTTGTTTTCGACCTTTTGTATTTCGATCTTTTTTCCGTCACCCTTTTTTTATTTGGCCAAAAATCGTATCGTTTGACCGCAATTAATAATCGAAATTCCTATATTCTGCCTATTTCTGATGTCATTTACACATCAGGCAGTATAGGCGGTGACTCGCTGTGACGTCAGAACTAGTTGATGTTATTTATTCATTACGCGGATTACGCCCAAACGATACGATTTTTGACTAAACAAAAAAACACGGGTCTATTATTTTTCAATGTAGTTTTCATTTCAATCAAAAATTTTTCTAGTATAATACTCTATTAATAGTCTGCAAAAAATCATGGGTGGAACTTTCTTTCAGATGACCAAAAAATGGGGTACTTGCCTGAAATTTCTTTATTAGCCTAATCGATAGTATGGTCAAAAATAATGTACCCGTATTTTTTCTTTTTTCTATATTCCAAAAATTGCGGCCGTAATACGTGTTTTAAAAATATATTTGTGACGTCACAAATATACTAAAAGCTAAACAAACAGCACTGTTGGATTGAAAACTCAAAAAACTGTAAGAGAGGCATGACAATATTTGAAAAATACAAAAATGAAAACTCCACTGAAGTTTCCTTACTGTTACCAACCTTTTAAAAAAAAATTTTTTTTAAATCTCTAACCAATGGATATATTTTCTGGAAATTTCCAGGAAATATTCTCTATCACTCTTGTTGATGATTAGAAGTATTTTCAGTCAAATCTATCGCATTGGCAAGTACCCCATTAGATAATCCACACAAAACAATTTCTCGCATTCTCTGTTGATGTTAATGTTTCAATAAATTGTTTTTATACATAACCCGCGACATAACCTCAATAACACGTGGCGGCAATCAAGATCAGCTATACACAATGTCTATTTCATAGATACGTTGGTTCAGGTATGGCAAGGCATCAAAGCAAGCTCTAAGAGGCACGCTGTATGGAATTTGTGAAATTTTCAGTACTAGTCAAGTATCACGGAATTTAATCGACTAAAACCGAGTGGAATATTTCCCGCCAAAACAGCTTCTCGCCCAACTATAGGCTCAAAGTAAAAGGTTCGATTGGTGCTTTGTTTTATCCACCACACTTTTTAAACATTAAAGCAATTCAAAAATGATGCCAACACTACTCATTAATTGTTTACAAAAACTTACTTGGGCAGGAGTCGATCGGTAATCAATTGGGCCTTGCTGATTCATAGTGGTTGTTACTGTTATTGCCGGAACACTTTGGAAAATATTTTCACTAGGTAGTTTGGTAGATATTTTCTTGGCCCTTCCAACAATGCGTGTTCTCTGGTGGTGTGTGACTGGTGAAACTAACAAGACGTCAAGACGACAAGCCGAAATGCGGGAAGGTGACTTCTCTGGACATGAGCCAGTCGCGGCAATTTTGCGCTATTGTTTAATTTCTTCGCCAAAGATCCTTCTTGCCGGAACACGCCGCATGGTTTCAGGAAGCAGGTAGTTTTGCTGAATAGGTGTCCACCTAAACATCCAGTAACAGACTCGGCTCCATGCTTTGTACCTGTGCCTGTGTATTGTGAAAGACTGAGGGGGCTGTTTTATTACGGCAATAGTTTTGGCGTAGGAATAAGCTGAAATTTCACAACGAATCTGCTGCATAACCGGTAAGTAATCAAGTATACCGGGTGATAATTTGAAAATTATCCACCTGCAATAACTCCCGATTCCTAGTGAAGATGTCTTCGAGCAAAAACAGATCGATTTTCATATTGAGAGGGCGGAGATCTGGAACATTCATTGGCGAGTTTCTATCTTCAGCCCCCTCGTCTCCATCCATTCCAACTTTAAAATTTCAAATGATGCCACCTAAGTACTTTTGCGATACATCAAATTCAAGAGTTATATAAAACATCCTTTTAAAAAAATATTCTCAAAAGTGTACCCCAGCCCTTTTTCTCCTAAAATTCTCTAAATGTCTAATTTATAAACCTCTCCAATTCTCTTCAATGCAGTCACGTCATTTTATACCTACAGCATCGAGGAAAAAAGTTTCTTGTGGAAAAAGTGCTACCCTCCGCTCCCCCCACCCCAACTTGAAAATCTAAAATAACATTACCTACTTTGTGATACATCAAATTGAAGAAAATGGAGTTTTCTTCTTGATCAGAATATTTTAAAAATTATCCGTAGCCTCCCTTTCTTTCCTAGAATACTTCAAATGCCCAATTTAATAGAGAAAGCGAGGAGACGTTAGAAATTGAAGAAAAATTGTTTTTAGAAAGAAAATTCAATTCCCTTTGATTTGATGTATCACAAGGTAGGTGGTGTCATTTGAAATTTTGAAGTAAGAGTAGGTGGGGACGAGAGGGCTGGAGATAGAAACTCATCAATTTATGTTTTTGATGTCCCCCTCGATATAAAAAAACGACCTGTTTTTGCTCAAAGACATATTCACCAGGAATCGGTAGTTAATGCAGGTGGATAATTTTCCAATGATCACCCGGTATGTAAAGTGCCCTGTATACCTGGATTACCATAATTGGGATATATTCCCGGAATCTCCCTGTTAGCCGAACTTATTGCAAATTGCATTTCAGAACAGAAAACCATCAGCTCACTTCATACCGACCTATCGTCGCAAGCTGCCAGAAGTGGCAGTAGTGCAGAAATAAGTACCTGCATATATCGATACTTTCAATACTCAACTATGACGAAACAATGTCCACGCAGGCGAGTAGCCTCATCCTCACAGGTATTATTATTATTAATATTATTTTTCTCTTGGGTTCAGGTTCGTACGATCGTACCCCTTTGTACTGAAACAACAGTTTATTGTGTCCCTGTTCTCACAGGTAGAAACTGAATTTTCAAATTTTTTCATAGCTTTACATATACTTTAAACTTCAGGCCCACTGTATAATTGAGAGTGGCCTCATACTTCCCATCCTAGCTCTACGTTCTTCACCGCAACGCTCCACTTGCTCACTTACTCTCACTCACACTCATTGTGAATGCGAATGAGTCACTCTCAACTATTTCGATCCTCGAGTATAAGTATCCAGATAAGTACCGTATGTTCGTTAAAATCATGAATTAGGGCAGAGACTATGGAAGTGAAAACGTATGTCGTGAATTTATCAATATTCACTCAAATTTGATGTCAACATGATGAGCCGTCGTCAGGAATACATTTTGGACATACCAGTGGCGGACTAAGGGAATCGGGGGCCCTAAGGAGTGAAAGTTGAGAATATTAGGGGGGCCGGCAAATTTTTTGGCCCGCCCAGCCCCGCCGTGATTGAGCCAAAGCCTAATAAACAAAAAAATATGGGCTGTTAACTTGACTAAAAAACACAGTGGCGTAGTCTGTAGCGCGCAGAGAAGATAATTTTGTTGTTTTGTCACTCCCCTCTTTTGGAAAGAAATGATAAAATCGAGGATAAAATACAAAATTTCAAGGCTTGAGGCCTCTGGCACTATGATATCCAGGGCCAGGGCCTCTGAAACCTGAAGTGAGAATAATTCTTATAGACTCCGTGATACAGACACTCCTCTGCCTGTGTGTAGGTCCCCAAACCTGTTGTCATGGGGCCCGCCAAGGTAACATTAAAATGAAAAAAAAAAAACAATGTCACTCACCTGAGTAATTTGCAAAAAAATGACCATTGGGGAAGAAAATTGAAATTTTTGGATTTTATCCCAATTTTTTTTGCAGTATTTTTTGCAAACAAGAGGAATTGGGGGCCCCATCAGATGATTGAGGCCCCGAGGCCCGGGGTGGATCGCCCCTACCGCCCCTCCCTTAGTCCGCCACTGGGACATACATTTCGAAGTTCACAGCCTGCCCTAATAGGCTACTTCGTTTGGGCAGGTGCGCATGCTTGAAGGTTTCAAATTTTGAGAGCTTTCGTACACCTGTCAGTTGAATGGCAACGCTGCATGCCCTGTCTAGCCACCTGACCAACAACTGGTTCCTGGCTGTCACTTTTATACATATCGTAAATGCATCTCTTCGTAGCTTCTTTGAACTTCCTTCTCGGTACAGCCATTTTCAACAGGTTCTGCTCTTTCGTCAAAACATGAGCAAATGAAATGTAGGTCAGGTAGAAACGAGAAGTGTGATCATAATTGTCGCAAGTGACAGTTGGCGCCGATGTCTTGTTGTTTTGAGCGCTGTTGCCATTTTCGTTGTTCCTGAACTTCCACAAATGATCATTGAATTTAATTTCAATGAAACATTTTCTTTGAATATAAAAAATGGTATCTAACATTCAACCAAATTATTTGTGAAATTTTAGGTGCACTACAATATTTTTTTTTGTCCATTTTCAATATTGGTGTACGAAACTATGAAATTCGCGCCAGACATGCGCACTCAGAAAAACCGAAACGAAGGGACCTATTCATTATTTCAACGAACATACGGTATATATAATCAGTTTCACAGCTTTTTTTCTATGGGGGAAATATGTTGTGTTAGTGAGAGTGGTATACATATCATACTAACTTGATGTCAGCTTTTCGAAAGAACTGAATTTTCATTTTTGAGATTTTCGAATCTCTTATGCTGGAGGACATTGAGCAGCAAATGCTGCAGCTTTCTTTGCAGCAGAATTCTGATTGGAACTGACGCCTGTTATTGCTGTCAGTGACTAACATTTGACCAATGAGAGCTCGGCAGCAAAAAAAGCTGCAGCATTTGATGCTCAATGTAAGGCCACCATTATACACCCTGTATAAACTGATAGAGCACCTATTTCAAAATCAATCCGAATAAAGAGAATGGAGGGAAGCGAGATCCAACTCTTTGACTTCCAATATTCTCAAAAACTTACGTAATTTTTGTGAAATATTTCATTCGTGTTTGCTCAATGTAAATGAGGTGGCTTTTGACTCAGAATACGGTACTTTTGAGAAACCGTGTCCTGTATCCAATTTTTTTTTTCCTAATTCATCATTTTTTGACTTTTTACTCACATTCCAGGTTGAAAAGGACGATGAAATTCCACCAAAAATCCACAAACCAGAATGGAAAAACATCAACACCCGGTCTGTAATTGCCGATGACACACACCAAAACCATTTGGAGGAACGTGAATGTTTCGGTAATTATAATTTGTCATTAAGTAGTGCCTTTTCACTTCGCATTCCTATTCTGTAAATTACTGTGCCTACATTTCATAATAATTGAAAGAATTCTGAAGCCGGCAAGCTCTTGGACGGCGCCTCCGCCAATTGTACGGGTTTGTAACTTGTTCCATAGTTGGAGTCTCCGGGCTTGTGGTTTATCCCCGAGTCGGGGTCTCCAGCGAATATCGTAACAGCCTTAAGAATAGTAAGCCTGAACCTGAAGGAAGCCTAGATGAAAGTAATCCATCAAAGGCTAATGGCGGGTCTAATCTAGCTATAAACTTCTTCTCCATTTGAGCCGGCATATCAAGAACTGTTAGGTATTACTTGAACGATTTCCAAAAAAGCTCGAAATCCACTCTTGTTTTGTCAATCCACTCAGACTTTTCAAGCCGAAACTCACAGCCTCGATTCTTAAGGACTTCATTTCCTAGCATAAAAAATGGCTGAAACAGACTGCGGATTAGCTGCAGAGCGAAAGAGAAACAGATGGATTCTTGTGGCGTGAATTTCTGCCAAATCTGAGCAGCTAAAAATGTTACAAAAAATTTAGTCATTCAAATCTGGGCTGGCAAGAGAATGAGAGACTTTTTTGGAAAAAATATAAAAATTTTGAAAAAAATTGAGTTTTTTCAATTTTGAAATTTTCAAATATTTATTGATTTCCATTCTAGATTTTAGATTACTCTTCTTTTTGTTCAAGTCTCTCACTTCACTGGTTCTCATAAACTTACGTTTAAAGAAAAAACACTAGGAAATGCCGTCCTTAAAGGACGGTTGTTGAATTGGTGAAATAAGCGTTGCAAAATCAATCCGTCTGGGTTTATTCCTTGACGGATTTTTACCATTTTGGTCCCTTTCGAAAGCTACAAGGGTGTACTTTGGTTTGAGCTCATTACCAAAATCCAAAAATATTTCTTTTTTGATTTTTGGATTTTGGGAATGCCAATAGGCTCAAACCAAAGTACATCCTTGTAGCTTTCGGAAGAGACCAAAATGGTAAAAATCCGTCAAGGAATAAACCCAGACGGATTGATTTCGCAACGCTTATTTCACCAATTCAACTCCGTTCTTAATGAACAGGGAGCTGGTGTCTCAAAACATACGTCATAAGGTGGTACATGATTTTAACCCTGTAGGTCTAATGTGCGTTGATAAGGTTGTTTAAAATTGCTCTGTCTTTTATGCCAGACCGGGAGCTTTAGGCTGGTTTGAGCCTGTCAATTTTTGAAAAAATTGTCAAAAATTCACGTCATAAGGTAAATGAATGAAACCAACTGGATTTTGTGTGGGAACATCCCATTGATCGATAATCTGGTCATAAGACAAAATTTTTGGGGGCTTTCGGTCCATAAGACAAGTTTGAAATTTTCAAAATGGACCAAAATTTATCAATTTTTTCACAGGTGTTTTGTTGACTAACTTACCAAGTGTGATATATACTTGTTATCAGGATGGAAAACGGAATCGATTTCCATGATAAAATACAGGGTGTACGGTTTGAGAAAAAATGTTTGATGTTGCACCCTGTAAGCGATGTACCATTAAAAATTTATGTTGACAGATTCGAAACCTGCGTAAAAAATGATGTGAGAATAGTTTTCCATTCCTAAAATTATGCCGAAGGAGAAGTCTCCAGGAGGAGGTGAATTTTGGCCTTTTTTGAAAATTTAAAACTTGTCTTATAGCTGTATTACACTACACAATTTCTTGTACAATTTCTTGTACAATTTCTTGTACAATCTGCCAAAATAGTGTCAACAAACAATGAACTTGATTGTTTAACTGACAAACTGTACAAGAGGTTGTACAAGAAATTGTGTAGTGTAATACAGCTATTATGGACGGAGAGCCCCCAAAAATTTGGTCTTATGACTTTTTGATTAAGGGGATGTTCCCATACAAAAGTCCGTTGGCTTCATTCATGTACCTTATGACATAAATTTTTGACATTTTTCGAAAACTGACAAGCCTTTACTAGCCTAAAGCCCCCGGTCTGACATGTAAGACAAAGAAATTTTCAACAACCTTATCAACGCACATTAGACCTACAGGGTTAAAATCATGTACCTTATGACGTAAGCTTTGAGGCATCAGCTCCTTGTCCATAATTATTGTAATGGACTATAGATAGGTACCATGTAGGTACTCACCCTCGGTAGGTAGGTAGGTACCTACTCACCAAAAAAATGAGGTCTTGAATATTTCTTTCATTTTTCAGAACAAATGGAATGCTGTGACATCTGCGAGGAATGCCATCAACGGCAGCGGCCAGAAATTGGACAGGAACTGGACCAAATCAAATTGAATCCACGAATTTTTGGAGTTTTCTTGGCCACGCTGCTTACTATTGGTTTCATTTATTGCGCCTCTAAATCTAAACAGTGATAGCCTTGTTGCACTACCAACAGCCAGTTGTATAGACAATACAAATAGAGAAGACCACATGTTATCACCACCGTCGTCACGGATATTGGGGCATCAAAAATCAGCCAACCTTTCTCTGAGTGATGGACTCGCCTGGTTCCTACGCAACCGTAAAAATCCGTGAAAACATATGGTCTTTTCTATTTGTATTGTCTATACCAAAATCTCAAGAGAGATCATTACGATAGCTGAATACATGGCTAGTTCCTAGTTACTATAAGCGCAATAAAGTTCGTTTACATTTTCACACATTATCTGCTGTAGACTTTTTTCCTGTATTGCCGTGAAAATAAATTCATTCCTTTTCAAAATTAGCTGGCGCTGGCGCTTTCTCATTTGATGAATTTTAAAACAAAAAAATCGAAAATTTGAGCCACTCAAATTTGACGTGAAAGTCTAAGAACATTCTAGCTCGATTTGAGTTTTTGACATTTCCTGCTGTCAAAAAATATGCTTTCTGGGATGGTTAATTGAGGATTTCAGTCAAAAATTCTATAGCAAAGTTATGAACAAGAATAGTAACATCCTAACTCTGTTTTGACGAAGTTCTGAAACCGCATCATCCTAACTTGAGTAAGATAAAAAAAGTAGATAATAAATAAATGAATACTCCTCATCCACTTCACGTCACTATTGGATTCATTATTACATAAAAAACACTGTTCTAATGGAGCATATTATTGAACTGTTTTTCAACCAATAGGAACAATTTATTGCCATTAGAAGGTAGGCGAACGTCAGTTCTGAAGTGTCACCTGTCAAACGTTTCTATTTTCAGCAGTTGTAATCCAATTTCTGGGCGATTATTAGGAAAAAGTAGATAAATTAGTATATTATACTCGTTTAATAAAACGTATTGTCACACTCCTTCCCTTGAAACACTCCTCGCAAAACCAGTCTTGTGACAATACTATGTCTTATGAAACTCGTATAATAATATCAATATACTATCATCGCACCATCAGAAGCTATTTTTTCGATATCGCCCCATGGGAACTCTCGTCAGGGCCCCATTTCCATCATTTTTTCAAAGCATCTTTTCTTCATTTTTTGCATTCGTCAGCTCATAACTCAGAGACTATTGATGACAGAGCGAGGATTTTTTCCTCCAACACAATACCTGGATATTACTTATACCCTCCACATTATTTTTGTGTTGCATTTCATGATATTGACCTTCCTGGACCTTGAGAACATAAGAGGTGCAGAAATACGTCACAAGAACATTGATATGCGGAAAGCTATATCAATTTCTAAAAATTTGTGCATATATATGAGAGAACATAATTATGTAGAGAATACTCCAAAGATGTTTTTGCGAGTGTTTTTGGGGAAAGGGCGTTGCAACAGGACTCTTGATTTTTTAATTATGATTTTATCAAAATCCGACACACATCCGAGAAACGAGGATTTTCAATGTGCTTGGGAAAACATAACATATCAGTATGAGCCACAACAGCGGTCTTTCTTGTGCTTTACTTATGTAGTAGAGGTGCTAAAGGTTCAACTAAACTTCAACCAGAGGTTTAACCTGAACTACCGTTTCCGCTAAACCGTTCTAAGGAGTCGTCTTCTCAACTGCAACATTTTGGAATATAAACTTGTATTGCAGTGATTTCTATATGGATTCGAGTATGGATTTCATATAAACCTCAGCTCTCGATTATTATTATATTATTGTATACCTCTTTCAACATGGTGGCCTTTATTCCGTATGCTGGCCGTACTTGTCAAATAAAATGGCTAGACACTCACACAAAGATCAAGAAGAGCTCCAAAGTTTCATATAATGATAGATCGCCTTGAATCGAGAAATCATGATCGGAACTTCTATGCACCTATAAGAAACGAAGACGTTTTTGCCGACATGGATAAGATACAGACCTTCAAAGTTCACTTTTTGAAGTGAAACTTCTATTCTTGCGCCTAGATCACAACACACAACTAACGCAGAACCACACATGGGAGTGAAATCGGTTTATGGCATCAGTGGCTGTGACGAACGCCTGTAACGTTGTCTGACCTTGGAGCGACCAGCGTCGTCCCTGGAAATGGAGGAATAAGCTATTGCGGCGTTTGCTGCGTTCGGTTCTATTTTTTACAGTTGGTATAGGTCAGGCCCGGCCCTGGGTATATTCTTCAACGGACGTTTACAATTCAAAAATTAAATCGAATGCCGCACACCCAAATGTGAACACAACTTTCAGGTACCCATGTACCTATTAAGCAGGGGTGGATGAGTCAAGCTCAAGAGGGAAAAAAGAGTTTTCGACAATTAAGGCTGAAACAGTTGCTCAATGTTCTAGATGTCAGCTGATTGTAGCGATGATATACTATATGCTGGTTTGATAATCAAATTATTATAGGTACTTTTTATTTTGCTTGTAGTTACACCATAAATAATTATTAATACTTTTTTGGCCAACCGGTTTCGCTGTTAAGCATCGTCAGGGCTGTAATAAGTTTTATGAAGCTGTTGTAGGTATATTAAAATGAGTAAAGGATCTTACTTGAGAAGTGACATTTTGTTATTTACTCATTTTAATATACCTACAACAGCTTCATAAAACTTATTACAGCCCTGACGATGCTTAACAGCGAAGCCGGTTGGCCAAAGAAGTATTAATAATTATTTATGGTGTAACTACAAGCAAAATAAAAAGTACCTATAACGTCAACACCATTGGAAGAAGGATGGAAGAATTTTTTCAATTTATTCAAATTATTATGTTTGAAAATTGATTTTGGACATATGATTCTTAGTTAATTTTTTGAATGGTCTGATTTCACCTCAATTAAATGTGACATTCTAATAATAATAATAATAAATATTATTATTATTATTATCTTATAGGTACTTTGTGGAGATTACAGGGTCTTTTTTTAGTAATGTCACTATTCCGGAAGCTTCTGGTAAACAAAGTACGCAACTTTTTGACGATCGTATGGCAGCATCTTGTAGTTTACAGTTTCAAGTTTTGTTTGACGCTACAACCCTGGTTGGTAGTCATCACGTTCGTGTACACGGTGCCAAGAGCCTCAAAGTTGCAAATTTTTGTTTCTTCATTTTGAAATTCAAAATTCCCCTTGTAGCCTTGAGCTTCAAGGGGGGGGGAGTTGGAGTACTTTCAGGGACAGGTAAAGTCAAAACACCGCACACTTAAAACCCAAAAAAAGTCGTTGTTTATTTCCGCACACGCCGGAATGTAAAATAACGAAACAAATATGAAGATTAATTTAAATGTGGTGTGGACGTCTCTCCCTCATCGACCTGAAGGCACACACGACTCGGCCGGAACGATCTGGAAGAACCGGGACTGTTTGTACGCGATTTTACAATTTTGCTTAGGGAGCTTCGCGACTGACTTTCGCGAGCTAGCTTACCTTTTGTTCCACTGCTGTATTTCGTACCTCTCCGCCAGAGGCGCTACTCGTCAACCAGACGCCGGGGGGTTCGGCGCTTTCTCGCAGGGTAAAGCCGGGTTTGCATGTCGGCAGGGCAAAGCCGGGATTTTGGATCGTTACAACCTCCCCCTCTGGATGCGGCAGGGCTCCGGGATTCCTCGAAACAGTCGACGGAATTTTCAGTAGGAGAACTGGCGTCTCCAGCAATCTGGGAACTCTTCGGGCGTCCTCTCTTCCTGATGGGACGCTGAGGTTGAATAGCGGCATCACTCTCGGAGACGAACGGTGTCAGATCAGACACATGACGACGTCCCAAAGACACGGTCGGATCGGTTGGGGACGCAACATCATAGGTGACCGGAGATACTTTTGCCGTTATTATGTACGGTCCATCTCTTCGAGGGAAGAACTTTGAGGTTTCTCGCTTGTCAGCACTGCTGAGTGCATGCGTTTTCACCAATACTTGATTTCCCACTTCAAAGTTCGGGGCATCCTTGCGATGGAGATCAGCGTAGTGCTTGCGGGAATCCTGCTGTTTTTCCAAATTTTCCTGCGCTTGCTTCAATGTTTCTGCGATTGTAAGGAGATAAGGAGTCACTTCGGCAACAAAATTTTCGTTCTGCACCACCGTCGAGAAGTCATGGTGCGCGTCAGAAAATGTTCTAAGTTCACGGGCGAATGTCAAATAAGCAGGCGAATGACCCGTGGAGAGGGTCTTCATCGAGTTCATCGCAAAGCGGATTGTAGGGAGTTTCTCGTCCCACAGTTCGTGTCGGTCCTTCACCAAAATAGCGAGCTGCGTTTTCAGGTCCCTGTTTTTCCTTTCAACTGGGTTCGCCGCAGGGTAATACACGGGGGTCAGAGTCTGCCTCACTTGAAAACACTCCGCTATGTACTGCATCAAACCGCTGACAAATTGTACTCCATTGTCTGAGATGATTCTCCTGGGAACCCCGTATCGCAAGAAAATCTCGTCTATCAACACCCTTCCACATGCCTGTGCCGTCGCATCCTTGAGTGCAAAAAGCTCGACCCATTTGCTCGCCGTATCTTCCAGGATCAGCACCCATCGATTTCCATTATCCGTCTCGGGGAGCGGCCCAAAAAGATCCACGGCCAGGATTTCGAATCGTTGAGAAGCCACAGGAGTTCGTAGAAGGCCGGTGGGTTTGCTGTTGCTTATCTTGTAGCGCTGGCACTCCAAACACATTTTCACATGTTTCGCGATGTCCTGTCGCATACCGGGCCAGAAGTATTTAGTCGAAATCTTCCATAAGGTCTTCTCCGTACCATAGTGTCCCGCCATTGGATGATTATGGTAATCTTCCAAGACTGCTCCTCGTTCCGCAATTGGCACCACCAATTGCGCAGTGTCAGTGTCACAATCAGCGTTTCGATACAAAATTCCCTGAAGGAGGAAGTATCCTCGATCCATCCAGTTGGCGACCGACTGATCAGAATGCTCGAATGCGTCAATTATCTTTCGTAGATCTGGATCGCGCAGTTGTTTCCCACGATAATCGTCGATTTTGTCGTGCGGCAAATCCACCTCGGTATAACAACAACTTACTGCGCTGTCGTTCTCCAAAACTGGTCTCGACAGAGTATCCGCAATTACATTCGATCTGCCTGGGATATAATCTATCTTTAGATTGTATGACTGCAGAGCCAGAGCCCATCTGGCCAATCTTCCAGTTGGCGATTTCAGATTCAACAACCATCTCAGAGGTTGGTGGTCTGACGCAATCTTTACGTCATTACCCTCTATGTATCCCCTGAATCTGCTGCAGGCCCACACAACTGCCAAGGCTTCCCGCTGTGTCGTGTCATAGTTTCGTTCTGCCGGGGTTAACAAACGACTCGCATACTCGATCGGCCGCTCATCTTCCTTCTCCCCCTGAAGTAGGACAGCTCCGAGCGCGTAGCTGCTAGCGTCTGTCTTGATCACGAAGGGTTTCGCATCATCGGCCTGTCTCAGGACTGGTGCTGACGTCAACGCCCTCTTCAGGTTTTCGTGGGCCTCCCTCTGTGCATTACCCCATTCCCATACCGAGCTTTTCTTCAGGAGTTTTGTAAGTGGACGGGCCACGTCAGAGAAATTGGGGATAAACCGTCGAAACCACGAACAGGTTTGTATGAACGTCATCAGCTGTTTCACGTTCTTCGGCTCTTTCATGTTGGCGACAGCTTCGACCTTCTCCGCACTTGGTCGAAGTCCGCCTTCCGTGATCACGTGTCCGAGAAAACGTATACTCGACCGGGCGAAAACGCATTTCTTTCTCTTGGCGCGTAGTTTGAAAACTCTGAGTCTCTCGAAAATCCGTTCAAGGTCGCGCACATGCTCCTCGAAAGTCTCCGATACCACTATGAGATCGTCCAGGTACGCGAAGGTCGTCACGTCCGCGAGACCATTCCGGAACCGATCCATTAAACGCTGGAAGGTGGCTCCCGCATTCTTTAACCCGAATGGCATCCGGTTGAAACGAAACGTTCCGAAAGGTGACGTGAAACAAGTCTTGTCCCTGTCCTCTTCACGTACTCCCACCTGCCAATATCCCGATTGGAGGTCTAAAGTAGACATGTACATGGTCCTCTTCGCAGAATGAAGCAGTTCTTCGATGCGTGGCAACGGGTATTTGTCGGTCGGAGTAATCTTATTCAACTTCTGGTAGTCGACGCACGTCCGCCACTTGTCTTCTCCCTTTGGCACGAGCACTACCGGAAATGCCCACGGAGACTCACACGGCTCTATTATGTGCTGGTCTAACATAGCTTCAATTTCCTTCTTCAGAATTTCCTTCCTTCCCTTTGTCATAGAGTAAGGCGTGGATGCAATGGGGCTGTGATTACCAGTATCTATCTTGTGCTCCGCGAAAGGTGTAACTTCCGTAATTGGGCCAAAAACATCGGCATTCCTGGACAACACATCATTCAGAATTTCTTTCTCATTTCCTGAGAGCGCGGCACCTTCATCGTTTCGAAGTTGTTCTATTGAAAAGATCTCGACAGAATCTTTCTCTGGGTTTTCTGGGGGTGTTGCAAACTCATCCTCGAATTTCAAGTCAAAAAGGCCACTCTTGTTTTCGACAAAAGACCAAACTCTCTCGGCAGCGTTCACAACAATGCCCGCATCCTGGATGAAGTCAATTCCCAGAAGTGTTTGATTCGTCTCGACCTCGGGAAATACCAAAAAGGTGGTAGGCACAGTTCTGTTTTTGATTTTGACTGCAATCGACGCATACAAAACTTTTCTGTGGCTTTTCGAACCGTCGGCCAAGGTGACCTCCAGATTAGTGGTGTCGAACGTCTGGCCTTTCGAAAGTAGCTGTTGGTAAAGCTTAAATCCTGCAATACTTTGTTTGGCTGCTAAATCGACGAGTGCGTAGCCCAAACATCCGTTGACGCTCACCAGCAAAACCGGGCGTGGTCGGGGGTTTATCGGAGTATTGGGAGATTGCGTTCCCAACGAAAAAATTCCCAAAGAGTTCGCGGAAGAAGTATCAGATTTTTCGGACGAGGCTTTGCATCTCGGGCAGTTACTCCGGATGACATTTGGGCTTCCGCAGCCAAAACAAGAAAAACTTTTCTTAGTCGGCGGTATTTCTTCTTCGCGTTCTTTCTTAACCGTATTTTCAGTCGTCGCGGCGGGAGGAGGAGATCTGCCATTGTTGCTTTTATTCTTGATTTTACGACAGTGTTCTACAGCATGTCCAAAATTCTTACAAAAAGAACAACGCGGTCGTTCCGAACGTTTCCCTTCCAAGTCCCGAAATTTTGTTTTCGCTACCGAAGTCTGTTGACGAGTTTCAGCCAATGTCTCTTCGACTGCACGCGCACTTTGCAAAAGTTCATCGAAAGTGTCAATTTTCTCGCGGGAAATCCGTTTTCGAATTTTCAGAGACAACAAACCGAAAATCATATCGAGCTGGACAGGTTCTGTTAACGCAGGTGGCGGCAGCTGAGCGAATTTTGCGCGGAGTTTGCATACAAACAAATCCGTTGGCTCGGCGTCTTCTTGATCTCGAGCAAAAATTTCGCGGTAAATGCGATATGCGGGTTTTTTCACTCCGAAAGTTTGACGAAGTCTCTTCAGCGCATCATCAAACGAAAGCACCTCAGTTTTTATACCGTTCCACCACGTTGCTGCTAGTCCCTTCAATAAAATCGCGAATCCTTTCAGTGCATTTTGGTCGGATATATTTGCGCACTCCTTGTACACAATAATTGAGCTGACGAACGCTTCCAGGTCGGATCCCGGGGTAGCGTCATATGAATGCGTACAATTCGTAAAAGAGCCTACCTGTGCGGCAGATGTACCTTGTTGTGGCGTCGCCTGCTGTAGCGGTCGTGCTGAGCCGGTTACCGCTTCCAAAAGAGCTTGAAATTGCGTTTGTGACATAACCACTGGTTGCTCCATCTCTCTTACGCTTCCGTTGTTTTCCTCAGTGCCTCTCTTGCGGGATTTGGGCATCTCGTTATTCCAACGACGCCGACCGTAGCACAAACAAGCAGAGACAGGAATGTTCCTTTTTCACCAAAACCGTTCCA
This sequence comes from Anaspis maculata, assembly GCA_949128115.1. Lineage (NCBI taxonomy): Eukaryota > Metazoa > Arthropoda > Insecta > Coleoptera > Scraptiidae > Anaspis > Anaspis maculata. The sequence continues at coordinate 54,908,126 of OX421967.1, forward strand.
GAGTCGTGCCTCAACGTTGGGCGTCACTTGTAGCCTTGAGCTTCAAGGGGGGGGGAGTTGGAGTACTTTCAGGGACAGGTAAAGTCAAAACACCGCACACTTAAAACCCAAAAAAAGTCGTTGTTTATTTCCGCACACGCCGGAATGTAAAATAACGAAACAAATATGAAGATTAATTTAAATGTGGTGTGGACGTCTCTCCCTCATCGACCTGAAGGCACACACGACTCGGCCGGAACGATCTGGAAGAACCGGGACTGTTTGTACGCGATTTTACAATTTTGCTTAGGGAGCTTCGCGACTGACTTTCGCGAGCTAGCTTACCTTTTGTTCCACTGCTGTATTTCGTACCTCTCCGCCAGAGGCGCTACTCGTCAACCAGACGCCGGGGGGTTCGGCGCTTTCTCGCAGGGTAAAGCCGGGTTTGCATGTCGGCAGGGCAAAGCCGGGATTTTGGATCGTTACACCCTCCATTTCTTTACCAATTCACTTGAAACTTGTAATAAATTGAAACTAAGAAATTTGAATTTTGATACGGTGAAAGTTGTCTTCGTGAAATTTGAGAGTGATAGCCGTCGCTTTCCAAAAAAGTCTTTAATCAGAAATGCAGTGCTCGGCGGGTGTCACAGAAACTTGAAACGTAACTTCAACGCAGATATTTTTGATTCTCTTCTCAAGATAACGAATGTCCCTGATCACGTCTGTGAATACCTGGTCTTTGAGAATGCCTACAAAGAAAAAACAAAGCGACTTTTTAACACTGTTTCCCTCTATGGCCAAGCACAACATTTTGTTCTGTCGCACCATGCAGACAAAGTTGATGGCTGACAACTGTGGTTGTAGTGTCAAACAAAACTTGAAACTATAAGTTACAAGATGCTGCCACGCCCCTGTTGATAAATCTCTTATTTCGCCTGTCAGAAGCCATTCAAATGGTGACATCCATAAAAAAAGACCCTGTATTATTGATGAAAATAGATATTTATTGTATTAGGGGGTATGAGTGAGACTTCATGTGACGGAGAATCGGAGTTTAAGCGCCAAGCGCAGCGAGAAAAGAAACAAAAGAAGTCTAATCGTGAAAAAATCTTGTCGAAAGTATTCTGCCCTGTAAGTGACTCATAATATTGATAATAAGATTGATAATAAAGAAACAAGATGATACAAACCGTTGGAGAGCGGAGCGGGAGTACGAAAAAAACACCTCTTCGAACGTTGTTTGCTGATTGATTCATACCTATAGAAGTTTCACTTCTTCCGAGGGTGACTATGGTCACGCACTCACGTTTTTTTCGGATTTCAAAATTTTTCAACTCAGGAACTTTTCGACAAATTCAGCTTCAATCCAGCATAAGCTGGTTTGTCGTAATTATCTATCAACTTGCCAAATTTTGGAAGAATCGAATCAGTGGCGTAGAAGTTATAAGGGGTCACCTTAAGTCAACTTTTCTTTAGATGCTTCCAAATTATTGACTCTCATAACTCCTACACCACTTGTTGGATTCTTTCAAAATTTCACAGGTCGGTAGATAGTTTCGACAAATTGGTCTATGCTTGATTCAAGTTATTTTGGTTGGAACATCACAGAGGTACAAATTTTTGAAATCCGGAAAAAGTCAACTTTGAAAAGCTGTATCTTCGTTATTAGGCCGAACTCTGCAAAATGGTACATAGGTTCTCGTCCTATTTTGAGAAGATCTCTCTACAGTTGAATTTTTGGCTATCATCGCTGAAACACCCGGTAGAACTTGAGTGAATCTATTATTTGCCGTAATCTTGCGGTAGGCTGAAGCAAATTTTATCAGGTAATTTCACCAAAAAGTAGGTACCGGTAATTATTATCACCTCTAGCAATTTTACATCACTAGATTCTACTACTCTTTGGATAGCGAAAAAACACGACATCATAACATTAACAAAGATGAAGATAAATAAGAACAAGCGAATATGCCTCATGGGCATGAGGCTCAGTAGCGCACTTCCTTTTTGGAGGATTAGTGAACGCAAGATGTTAAGTGATTAGGGTTCTACCGTCTTGGGCAAAAAATTGCAATATGGCGGCCAAAATATCGACAGAATCATGAAATTCGGCTTGAAAATCAAAATGATCGTACTAGACAAGGGTAAGTTCCAAGTTTCATGAAAATCGTTCCACTAACAAAAGATTTCAATATGGCGGCCAAGATGGCGGCAGAATTATGAAACTCAGCTTGAAAATAGGAATGATCGTACGAGACAAGCGTAACTCCCAAGTTTCATGAAAATCTTTCCACTTATAAGAGATTTCAATATGGCGGCCAAGATGGTGGGGCAATCATAAAATTTGGCTTGAAAATAAGAATGATCATACTAGACAAGGGTGAGTTTCAAGTTTCATGACAATCGTTCCACTAATAAGAAATTCCAATATGACAGCCAAGATGGCGGCCGAATTATGAAAGCCAACCTGCCTATTTGGTCCTTGAGGACCTAAGCTATCCACCGGATAAAGTTCAATCTTCAACGGCTGTAGCTTCATTTCCCGAGGAGAAGTTCAACTTCATCGAAGTGCACAAGAGATCTCTGTTTTTTGAGAATAATGATAACGATGTATGGATAACAAAAATAGTGCCCATTGGCCACCCTTGGAGACATCAGCTATTAATCGGAAAAAAGTTCCAAGACTCTTGTTTCAATTCTCGAGAAGGAGTACAGCGTCTTAATTTCTGCACGGACTCGGACAGACAGACAGACAGACAGACAGACAGACAGACAGACAAACCGGCCACATAAGCGTCATTCTGTTACTTATATAAAAAAATGTGCTCCAACTGATTTCGACCTCCTGAACACGAATATCGGGTTCACTTTTGAATTGGAACATTTCTTTTTTACCGAAAAACCGGAAAAATGGTATCCTTGTCACATGATTTTTAGTGATACCTACCTACTTTTTTTTTGTTATTGAGCGAACATGTTTCGTAATTTGAGTGCCATTATCCTTCAGGTACCTAGTATTGGCTATTTCAAAATGTTCAATTACTATTTCGGCACGTCTGATTTTAAAGTAGGGTCGTGTAATATGCGCCGAGCCGTGGCTTTGCGGCCGTTTTCAAAAATCGATAACAATTGACCTAACGGTCGGATCGAAGTGGGGTTTTTGTCAAAAGAAAGTTCAAATTGTTCTCTAAATATAATGCCGTACATGCAGTGATGTATTTCATTAAGAAATTGTAGTTGCCTGCATATCGCAACTTTCTACATCTTACCGCGAATGCCAGCACTTGATCGGCGAAGCCGCCCTACACCAAAATGTTATTTTTGTAATTGTTCATGATTATTTCGGCAACATTTTTCTTGATTCGCGTACCAAGGCCATGAGCTACCCATTCGAGTTGAAATATTTTCTGTATTGAATTTCGTTTTGTTCGGAGGAAAGGATATCAAGCACCAGCAAGCAACGAATAAATCATTTGCGGCCGAGCCGTAGTTTCGGAGTCATGTTCAAAAATTAATAACTACTAATCGGCACCCCGCACCGATGTGAAATTTTCATTAAAATAAAGTTCAAATCATCCTCTAAATATAACTCCGCATATGTATTATGGTAAAATGATAAGATCGGGTACTTCCTCGCATGTGATAACTTTCGAGATCAGGCCGGCTTCTGAAATGCAGCATTCAACGGCGATGCCGCGTCACACTAAATTGTTATTATTGTCATTGTTTATTATTATTTCGTCAAGATTTTTCTTGGTTCGGGATACAAGGTCATGAGCTACCCAATGGAGTAAAAATTTTTCGCAAAAACCTTTTCGTCTAGGACTAGATGCGGGGACGGACGGACGGACGGACGGACGGACGGACGGACGGACGGACAAAGCGAGGACAAAAGCGCCTTCCCGTTTGGAGAAGTGCGCTAAAAATAAATGCGAAATCTAGTAATTGAAGGTCGACTAATCGACCGCGGGATTCTCCCAACCAGCTCAGCTCCCACTACATTGACGTGACGCGCACCATGTAGGTATTTACATGTGGTATTTACCGTTTACACCATTATCAGTCCTGTTTCCATCAATCTTCACCGCAAAAGCCATGTTCGAACAAACACAAATACTAGGTGAGTTTGATCCTTTTTCAAATTGAATTTGGTTGCTTTATTCAAATGTTTTTCTCCTCGATGTTTCTATACATTGCTAAAAAGCCAAGTCAATTTTCAACTGTCAAGTTAAGTAGGTACCTGCTCAATACTACGCTCGATACTACTATACTCAGTCACAAAATAATATTAGTAAACAGCTGACGTTTTGAGGTTAGAGCTTGGATTGAGAACGAAGCTGAAAAATGAGTAGTTGAGGAATCATTTCCAGCGGGCTCATTTCTTGACAAAAACTCATTATTCAGGCCTCTTTCGGAAGCTTCAGGGAGGCAAAAATCTGAATTTATCACAATTTTGTTTTTTTATTGTCAGTAGGTAGATGAATATTCAAGATATAAGGAGCTTTTGGTGTCCTACAGGACTGCTGATAATCGATGAAATGTGTAAGGGCCTTTCTTGTGAAAAATACAGTTTTCAAGAGCTTCCTGTTGAGAAATTTTGATCCAAGTGCCATAAAACTATTCTTCAAATTCTTTTCAAGATCACAACGACGGATCACACACTGGATCATTGAGAACTTTCACTATGACATATTTTGCTGATATATTGGATATACAAAAATATGGGTTCAATTTTTGGCCGTTTTCCACCCTTTTAACGTTTAAGAGTTCTGAAGCTAGTATAATTAATTTTTAATTTATTCCAGGGAAGAACCAGCTAATTCTTCTTTTGCTGTGATTGCTATAAGCGTAAACTAAAGCAATGGGGCTTTCCAGTTCGCGAAAAATGCCGAACAAAACCAAAGAAGACCAAGTGACGATAGCCATCGAAGAATCCAATCCGCCGCAATCCATCCCTCCTCAGGTGCTCCAACTGAAGCTGGACGGCGATGAATTCGCTCGCGAAGCCGGCGATCTGCTTGCTCGAGCCGCCAAGCTGAGGAACGGCGATCCTCCGGACGAACCCGGCGCTGAGCGACTGCACGAAGAAGCCCAGGAAAATATCAAAAAAGGTCAAGAAAAGTACCGCGAGTACATAGGAGCCGCTTTCGGCCAGCAACTCGACGAGCTGCTCGCCCTGGTCGGCCAAGCGTTCGCCGCCGTCCAACAAGCCGACGAAATGCTGAAGAAGAAGCGGAAGCGTCCCGGGGATTTTTACAAAATGCGGGAGCTGTACGCGGAGGCGAGGGACAAGTACTGGCGGGTGAAGAGGGACATGAACGGGTACATGAAGACGATACGCGGGTGCTTGAGTGACGAAGCGGACGGGGAACAAGAACTGAAGCCCACTGCGAGTCACGCCGAGTTGATGGCCCGTCTGGATGCGCTGGAGATCAGGCTGAGGCGGAACATCGACGCGATTGATTACTTCAGAGAGGCTCAAACGAAGCCTCTTGTATTGACTCTGATAATTGTTATAACGCTTGCTATTGTGTTGATATTGTATTTTTGCTTATGATAAAACGAACAACAAGTTTACTAATATGTAAGCGTGTCGTTGACAAACTACCCGTCACAAATTTGAGGACACTTTTCCTTTTCCGGCCTCCACCAACAGGAAGGGAGAGTATTGTAATCGTGCAGAAAATAGTTTTGAGATTTCGACGGCTATATCAATTTTGAGGTCCCCTCCTAAGACGATTAAGACCATTTCCAGAATGATGTCTGTATGTCTGTCTGTCTTTCTGTAGGTGAGTGAGTGTGTGTCTGTTGTCTCCCACGATAATTGCCAAACCGTTGACTCGATCGACTTGAAATTTGGTATGCAGGAATTGTGTCACTATCAACAAATGTCAAAAGCTATATCTCACGGAACTTGACTTGCAGTACGTTATTTCAAAGCTCTTGAAAAATTGTATTCAGAACAGTTGAAAGTATTGCCCTGTCATATGTCAAATGATAAAAAATGTTGGTTGCAGTGGTGTTGTATACAGGGGGCCCATTGAAAACGAAACAGACAAATTTTTGGGCATTTACCCTCATTTTTTCGAAATAAGTCCGGACAGGTCAACTTTGTTTTCAAGGGGGACGTTCAACTGCTATTAATTTAACGGTGGAATTTCACCCCCGTAGTCAGGGTGGCAGCTATTTCGAAAATCTCAAATGACAATTTGTGTTAAGTGATACATCATTTTAAAGACCTGGTTCAATTGTTTTTATAGCGGTGCGGTGTTAATTTTTTGATTTTCTATTTGGTGCTGATTTTTCAAGATAATGCTAATTTCAGTGTTTTTGGAGGGTTACAGCCACTTCTAGGAGGCTGGCTCGTAGTTGCCGAACCCATGTTGGGACATATGGGACTTATACTTACGTCAAATCTTTGTGGCCACAGGTGTTAACAGTGGATAAGGCAAGTCACATGTCTGTTTTGTTATCGTTGGGCCGTCCTGTATATACATGAGAATAGCGCTCGGTTTGTCTATCGATAACGCGATCGTTGTCATGGCTCCATTGACTCGAGAAAACTATCGTTCAAAAATCCGCTGCCGCCCCGACACCAAGCTGGAAGCAAGCAAGTTACAGACACTGAACAAAAACTATCGTGTCTCCTGACCATTCGTCGTCGCAGGAAAAATAGTTTTAGCCGCCGCCGCCGTCCCCGACAAATAAAATAGAACCACAAAAGCTACAGACAACGGACAAAAACTATCGTATTTTCTGTCCATTCGATATCGCAGGAAAAATAGTTTCAGCCGCCACCGCCCCCCATACGCCGCTCCCGACGAAAAAACAGAACCACAAAAGAGTCAGACACCGAACAAAAACTTTCGTGTGTTCATTAATCTTATTAATATTTTTATTAAATCTCGAAAACGCCACTCTCAGATGCATAAAAATTGAAATCCAATAATGCTCATGATGACTTCTCAACTGAAATGAGTTTTCTAGGCATTTGAGGTTAACGAACCACTAATTTTGCTGAGAGGGAAGAAGTTTCTAGAAGAGAAAAATAAACTGTTGAAAGTGGGAATTTCGAAATGTTTTCCGCAGTTTCCAATTCAAATATCTCGAGAATGAAGCCTCTCACCAAATTTTGTAGCCGTACCTTTTTTGCCTAAATTGAACGTGGAATTTGAAATTTGGGGCTTCATATTCCCAAAACAGATTGGGGAAGTGAAAAACAGGGAGAAAATGATGAGGGCACCCTCTATTATTTCCGCCCCTGAAAATGTTTGATGAAATACGGGTTTATTGTTCAATAGAGACTTATTTTGGTAAACTCTGGTTCATATTTAAGTATAAAAGAGTTATGTAAAAAAAAACTTTCTCAATTCCAAATTTGACAGGGCTATATCTTTGTTCTTGTTAAGTTTTTGAATAGGGTGTTTCAGCTCATGCGGATTCAGCTGTTCGATTTGAATCCCAAGCAATTTTTTTCAAGTTCTTATTTTTTCTTGGAAACCATATTCCCGATTTCTGCCAATTCATTTTTAACATTCAATCTTTGGGGACATTCCTAGTTGAATATTGAATTCAATTAGTTGAAATCATAATGCATACCTAGATCTCGAACTATGTAATATGAATTTACGTTGGCTGGACATCATGACGCACGAATACAGACCTGCACAATTGGCGGAGGAGCCGTTTATTCAGAGCTTGCCGGAAATAAGTAGTATTCACGGCCGGCCGGTAGCCGGTACAGGAGATATTCGGAATTTTTCATGAAACTCAAAATATAAAATTATCGACAAAAACATTCAACCTTTAGTTTTGAACACTGAAAGCTTACATCTTATATCAGGGGAGTTCTCAAAGCGGGCTGATCGCTCTTTTTGCAAAAATTTAGTTACCTACTCATTTTTCGGTTATTTGTATTGTATGCCAAAACGTTAAGATTTGTGGATATTTTTTTAATTTTGATGTCGATCTGTTTGTCCGGATGAGAACGCATTTGATGGAAACCTCATTGTGTCTAAATCGTCGATGGATTTCAACCAAATTTTGTGCACATGTAGGGTAGGAAGCACAGATGTGAAAACAAGACCGGCGACGGGATCCATCAATGAAAAATACCAGAGTGGAATGACTGACAGCTGACGACTTGGGTTGAGGCCTTGATAGTGGAGTCACAAAAAATATCGCGAACAACCAACTCTTTTTACTAATCGACCTTACGTTTCAATCCAGAAAAAAATGGTGCGAAATCGTTGATGCTGGACTTCTGCTTGGCCCTGGTAGATACTCACCGTGGTTTGGTTTCTATAGACTGTCCTCCAAAAAATATTCCCCAGCTAATCGCCAAAAAAAGATAGAATTATAATGTAAGATTCTCTGTGAATCTGGAGCACAACATCAGTACTGCAGCAGTTTTTGTAGAGAAGCTCCTACTTCATAGACAATCGTCACAAAAGTCAGTCCGGCGGAATATTTGACAAGTATACAGGGTGTTTCAGCGATGATAGCAAAAAATTCAACTGTAAATAGATCTCGTCGTAGATATTATTTTGCAAAGCTCGGTCTAATAACAAAGATACAGCCCTCCTAGCCAGCATAACTTTTTTCGGATTTCAAAAATTTGTTACTTAGAAACGTTCCAACAAATTCAGCTCTTATTCAGCGTAACCGGGTTTGTTATAATTATCTATCAACCTGCCAAATTTCGGAGAAATCTAATCAGTGGCGTGGAAGTTATGAAGGGTCGCCTTGAGTCAACTTTTCTTCGGATTCTTCTAAATTATTGACCCTCATAACTCCTACACCACTAGTTGAATTTTCTCAAAATTTGGCAGGTCGGTGGATAGTTTCGACAAATCAGTCTTAGTGTGCTAAATTTGAGTTACTTTCGTCAAAACGTAACTGAGTTACATTTTTTCTGAAATCCGAAAAAAGTCAACTTTGAATAGCTGATCGTCGTTATTAGGCTGAACTTTGCAAAATGGTAAATAGGTTCCCGTCACATTTTGACAAGATCTACCCACAGTTAATATCTTTGCTATCATCGCTCAAACACCCTGTGTGATAAATAAACAGAGAGTCAATCAGTTGTTCGTTGGTGTCGTTCAGTGGACTAGAAAAGTATAAAATTGTCTAAAATACGTCGAAAGCAGTAGCACGAGGCCGTATGTCGAGTAATTATGTCGATTTTGGATTTGTTCGAAATTTTCCAGTTGGTCCAGTTGTTGATTGGTCTAATCCTTATTTTTGAGGCACAAGCGCTCTCACGCCTAGTTCAATAATACATGGTGAAAAGTAAACCACTGCAAAATTCATGAAAGTTCACCCAACCACTTCTAAGGCTCATTTTTCTGATTCCAGTTCCGGTACCTATCTTGGTTTTTGGAGATGAAAAACCTCATACCCACCTCGGAACTCGGAATGGTTTTTGGATATTTGGGATTCGAGAAAACTTAACTGCGCTGTAATTTTGTTACTCCCAGATATTGACATAAGGTGTCGGTGTCTCAGGAATACCAGGGTGATTCACCAAGATTTCCCCCCTCTCTCTCCCTTGTTGAAATTTTCCTCGATGGAATAAATTGACAGGGAAAAAAAACTTGGAACAATTTTTCCTGCAGATTTCAAATTTGGATATCAAATTTTTCTGTATCTTGATGCAGTGTTCCAAAATGACTTGCAGATTTTTTTGACACCCTGTATTTATATCTTGGAGATGATGCGGCTTTTACTTTTGGGTCTGAATAATATTATTTGATATGTGGTTATGATCACATATGTACAATGGGTTCATTTTCAAACTTTCTACTCCAGGTTTTTTGCCACCAAATTTTTTTCCCGAAAAAACGCCAAGTCAGGTCAATTTTCATTTGGGTACCTGGAGGGGGACTCTAGGACACGTATTGCAAAATTTTTATCTTCAAACGTTTCGCCCCCACCCTACCGAACTTCAAAATTTCAGATAACAACATATACTTATCTTGGGACACATCAAATTGGAGTTGACGAAATGCTCTTCCTGCCAAATATATGCTGAAAAATTTCGAACGCATATTTTGATCCTTTCGAAGTAAGGTGAAATGGGATCAAGAGGTTGAAGATAAAAATGTGGCAATACGTGTTTGAAATGTCCTTTTCAAAATTAATATTGACCTGTTTTCGCTAGGAGATCGATTCTCAAGGATCGGGAGTGACTAGAGGAAGAACTTCTCCCTAATCATAAATGAAATAATTACGAGGATTCTGGGAATCGTATAAAAAAAATTAAACTATGCTTGTCAGGATTAGAATTTTATTGTCTCCAATTTGATGAATCAAAAGAGAGGTGAATGCTGGGGGGGGGGGGGGAACAAAGGGTTCAAAGATGGGAATTTGGCAACACGTGTCCTAGATGTTCCACTTGAAATGAGAATCGACCTATTTCGGCGTTTTCCTGGAAAGAAAATTAGTGCCAAATGCATGATCTGCGGTGGGAAGTTGGAAGATGAACACCTAGTATATGATCATAATCGAATATGAAATCATATTATTCGTGCTTGAAAAAAGAAAGCGCATCATTTCCAATATTCAAATACAGGGTATCAAAAAAAAAACGTGCAAGTTTTTTTGAAACACTGTATAAGTGTATAAGTACTGTAAGATCTAGAAAATTTTGGTGTCCAAATTTGAGTTCTACAGGGAGAATTGTTACGAAAAATTCTTGGGCTGTTCATTTATTTCAACGGGAAAAATTTTAACAGGGGGGGATCTCGGTGAATGACCCTGTACCTACCTACTGCACCAAATCAAATTTAAAGGCCTGGCAAAGTGGAAACTCTTGTATCCTGTATTTAAACTATTTGAAGATATTTTCCTAGAAAATTGAGTTGATAATAAAGATTCATTCCATTCAATCTACAGGGTGAATCATGAGCTAGAAATATACAGTTTTTCTTCAAACGTCAGCAGAATGTTACTTTGATGACAGAGTGGCTGGTTTGACTAGGCTAAGACCAGCCAACCGAATGACAAATTCAACCGAATGACAAATTCAACCGAATGACAAATTCAACCGAAAAAAATGCAATTGACAAAAAACATTGAATTTTTCAGACCTTTCTTCATTAAGAAACAGTTCTGCACCGGATGACTTTCTTCTCAATAATTTGTAAAATCATCAGCGACAACTGAGAAGGCTTGAATATTCACAAGGATATCGTCCCATGATGAGTTTTATTATAAATTTCCAATTTGCCACATTTTCCTGCCAATCTTGGCCCGGAAAAGCTTCTTATTTTATTTATCAAACCCGCAAACATATTTCTAAATCAAGAATTTCTCGTACCACATCCTTTTGTAATTTCGAAGACTCTCTGTCCGGGCATGTCCCAGTATCTGTCGCTTTGTTTGAGGGCAATAGTTCAAAAGTCGAGCAGCTTCGCGAAGAAGTGCATCGAAACTCGAACGGCCCCTCCGCCAGTTGTACGGGATTGTGGCTTATCGCCGAGTCGGAGTCTCCAGCGAAATCATGATTTTTGTTGCAATAATTCCATTCTGCTTTTAATTAGACTGGAGAAGTGGTAGAAAAGGTGAGAAGGTGTCTCTCGAGGTGTCTTTTATGAATCTTTGAAAAATTTGGTTCTCCTTCTCACTGTCCTAGGGCTCAACTCCAAGTTTGTCTGGTTTAAATCCGGAATAGCGTCGAATTACCATGGCGACGGCGCAAAAAAACATGTTTTAGCCAATCAGGCCGTTCTATTTGGCAATTTGCAACGCTGCAACTGGGCGCCATCAGATCTGAAACTTACCTGTTCGGTTAAAGATCGAATAAGATAAGAAAAATGCGAAAAAAAGAAAACACAAGTTTACTTTGGACAATCAGTCGCCCAGTTTTGGATATATCTTTTTGAAACGATTTAAACCACTTAAAAAAATCACTCATTGTGTACCTACGCTCTGAGGTCAATAAAATTCAATTAAAATTCAAACGTTTACATCATTTAAAAGGTACTTTTCAACAGTCGAATTTCTTGGGCCTTGAAGTATGATGTTCTAGATGTCAACAGAAATTTGAACAATAATTTCCAGCTGCAGTGATGCTTGAACACATTAAAATCAATATTTTTGGAAAAATATACGATATTTTTGACGAAAAGAAAAAAATGAACTGGACGCAGACTTACCCAGAACTTTTAGTTCATTGCTAAGCGTACCACGTACAAGGTTTCTACCAAATGATATTTTTTTGTCAACCCAAGAACCTACATGTTATCGAACACAATTATTGATATTTGATATTACTAAATCTTGAAGATTTTGCCTGCTAAATGGTTAGGGCACGTATTGGGATTCTTTTATCTTCGACCTCTTCGCTCTCACCCTACCCTACTCTAAAATTTCAAATAGTATTGGAAATTTCTCACAAATCGCCCCCTAAACTGCTTCGCAGAATACCCTCATTGGTGATTATAAGATAGTTTTCACTACCTAAATGAAATTCTCTTCCTGTCAGAAATATTTTATGAAAAAAAATCTCATCCTGTCTCAAAATTATCCGCTTGATAATGGGAATAAAGTTCTTTTATATTTCAAACGGCAAAACCTATCTTGTGATGTTTCAAATTGAGAATAATAGAGTTCTCTTTCTGTGGAAAATAATTACCTACAAATTTTCTAAACCACCCCCTTCTTCTATTTGAATTCTGGGCCCCCAACCACCCCCTAACCCTTTCAAAAAATCAGGAGTTGATAAATGAAGAACTTTCTTTCAATTGACAGCTCCAGAATTTTGGAAAGCGTTGCCCCCCCCCCCCCCCTCAGGTTCGATGTTCGAGGAATTTGAAATGTGTAACAAAATAGGTGATGTTATTCAAAATTTTCAGTAGCAGGGTAGAGTCGGGCCGAAGATGAAAATTTAGCAATACCTACGTGTCCCAGATGTCCCCGTCAAAATGAAAATCGACCTGTTTCGACGCTTTTCCGGTAAAAAATTCAGCGGCGAGACATCTTGGATGGGAAATTTAAGAATGACCACTCTGAATATGTATAGGTAGAGGTACATCACATTTTCTTGAAGACTAAATTCCAGAAATAAGACTCTTGTTGGTATATTGACGAATTGAAATCTATTGTTTCTTGAACAATTACAAAAGGTAAGTATGCAGATGACAGATACCTACTTACTAGGTAAGTACCTGAGTAAGCTAATGTTATTTTGAATGCCACTGCATTGAGTACTTCGTCGTTGGTGTTGGTAACTTCCTTGGCGGCCTAAGCAGCATCTGCCAAACCTTGTCGTTGTTGGAATCCAATTTGTCGTTCTATGATCCACGGCAGGTTTTGTCTCCTCTACAAAGAATTAAACAGATTTAAAAATTGATGGGTACAACAATGATGGATGGCAATTAACAGGCCAGTTCGGTATGAAACCCTAGAAATTTGAAGGCCTGCTTTGGATGAAAAATCCAGCCATTCATATTGAAGTCGATTTGTGGACGTTTCTAGGTAATCATCGAAGCGCCTTTCGAATTTTTGGTTCTTGTGCCATGAAGAGAACCAGAAACCTTCGATTTTACAGTGATTATCACACACAACGCCCTTGATTATTAGACCTACAAGGATAATATTCACTTATCTAAATACCGCTGTCAATGGCAATGGAATAAAATTGATGTAAACAGCAAAATCTGACAGCTGTCACTTTGGACTTTTTTTTTGTAATAATCATCAAAATAGCACTCATGCTCGGGATTTTCCCAGATAATTTTGGCCAAGCGTTTCCCTCGGGCTGGTTGTCCCTAGATAAATGCCCTCCTCCTACGGAGTCGGGCATTTATCGCTACAACCAGCACTCGCGATCGCCTGGCCAAATTTATCGTGAAAATCTAAGCACTTGTGATATTACTGGTGACTATTCCACTACCAACGCCAACGTGTTCCTGATACAATTATGTAAGATTTCCCCTTTCAACCCCCCTATTTTCTACGCCACTGCGATTTTTTTTATGACATTATTGGAATCACCATTCAGTTATGTTCAAGAATAACCATTTGACATAATTGATCAGAACAAGCTTTCCAGGAGATATTCAACTTTGAAATTGTCTTGTTTTCTGAACTGCACCACAATAAAGTTGTCGGTATCGAAAAAATGACTTGACTTCGAAGGCCAGTAACTTTCGATTGCCGGAAGCGATTCTCAATCTGTTCGTTGCGTTAATCAGCTCTATCTTTCCGCAACCCATCCTGTCACCGATAATTCCAAGAAAGTCTATGTAAAAAGCTACTTTTGCAAAGACTTTGATAGGAGACCTATATTTCGAGATCTTTTTGAATAGAATCTGTGCCAATTTCGATGGGATGGGGCTCGTATAAGAAGCTAGGTACTCACGTCTACAACGTTATGTATAATTTTAGAGACCGGATTCTAGGCAAAATGCCTTTTTGTTTCTGTTTCAGGCATGTGCATGAGACCTTGAAATAAATATTCTTGTGTTGGAAAAACATTGCTTTTGACACCCCTTCGTTTTTGCCTGAATGCCTAAAACTGGTAAAATCGGATTTACTGTCCTGAAAAGACCTTTTTAACGGCTTAAAATAGGCTTTTTCGATTTTTTGGTGAAAATGATTGACAATGTTGAAAAAAAAAATCCATTATTTTATTTGTTTCATTCAAACTGTGGGAGTAAAGTGACTTCAATACCAATATTGTTTTATTCACGTCAATTTATTCGGAAACGTATTTGGCCTACAATACCTATTCTAGGTCTTTACGGCCTATTTTAGGCTGTTGCGTTAAGTACCTACAGCTTTTATTTACCTAAACAATGTGAACATAACGTCTCAATTCCCACTTTTCAACGGCTTTATATCTAGTCTTGACGCATGGACACTCGCAGGGACAGGCTTCCGGTTTTTATTTTGGTCATTTGCACGGAACGGAACTTTGAAATATACAGGGTGTCCACGGTTAAAGTGCTCTAACTGTAGGGTTGTATTCTTTGGCCAAATGCAAGAAAAATTTTTCTATAATTTTTTTTTCCGAGCTCCAGTTTCCAAGTTACAGGGTGTCATAAAATTAGAAAAAAAACTGTCAACTTATTTCCCAATAAATTATCTTGTAATTAGTGTGAGTAATACTGAACAAGAGCAATCATTTCTAATAAGTCTTCTTTTCAGCTATTTTAATACTTTCAATAATACTGCAGCTCACAAAAGTCTCATCAGTCAATTTATTGTTATGATCGATTTTCATGTTTATCAGCATAAAATGCCGTTTTTCTCAAAAATAGTTGACTTTAGAGCTTCGGACAAGAGTATCTTTTTTGTTCAAAATTGTCCGGGGAATCAGAAAATGTTATCAAAGATTGATTTCATCTCAATGACGTGCAGATAACAGGGGTTAATTGGTGGGTAACCCTGATATCTACGCCACTGGTTTTTCAACAAAGTAATGGTAAACCCTAAATGGAAGCTGAATAATATTCTATCAATAGTACCAAGTTTGATTTTCGTGAAAATAGTAGTTACTAAGTTATAGCAAAAAAAATTCAATTTTCCAGTTGTTTGACTTGACTTGGAAAGTGAAGCCCGAGAGAAAAAAATTATTGCAAGAATTTTCTTGTATTCGGCCAAAAAATACCTACAATCCAACAGTTAGAGCACTTAAACCGTGGACACCCTGTATAGTTATGTTGGAAGAAATAGCGTTTCACATCCCTTTGTTCGAAGTCTAATTCACCTGAAATTAGCAAAACTTGGATTTAGTGTCCTAAAAGTTCCTTTTCAACGCAGCTCTAGAAATACAAAAAATTACAGAATAGATCTGAATCGTATTCACTTAGGCGCCTTCCAAGCAACTGATTTCACAACTACTAATCATGACTCCGTTGAGGTCACCCGATCAAATCTTGTTAGGGGTATCTCATTCTGCTCATCTGAAAAGCGGCTAATGATATCAAAGAAATCGAACATCCACCTGTGAGCTTCGCTGTGAGCTTTAACTCTTCTTCTGCTGCTTTAAATTTTTCGTTCTTCGCAAAAAACTCTTCCTCCATCACGAAGTTAACCATCGGCAAATGGTCGGATTCCGTCTGAACAAAACCTTTCTCCATCGTCATCCCATTTCACACAAAACACAAAACAGCGATTACGGCTTTCAAATTTTGCGGCTTGACGTTTAGTTTGGCGGCTGCTGTCATGCTGCGCATTTAGGTTCAAGAGGTGTGCGTTTCACTTAATTTCAAGTCGTATCAATGAATTTGAAGGATCTTCAGAACAAATAGTCAAACCCTGTTCTATTATAATATTTTCATAATGAGGTAAAATGGCATTTTCACACATTTTACACATTGAGAATTGTGAAGTAAATTGAAGCTTCTGAACTTCTTCAAACCGGTGTAGAGGAGGGCGTAAACTTATGCATTTGTAAAAAATGTAAGGATGTTGCCTACACTCAATTTTTTTAAACTTTAATTGAAAATTTAAACAAAAATACAAAGGTATATCACAATTGAGATAGAACATATTATTAAGTGACTCAAGGGCATTCTATTGGAGTGGCAAAAAAATTTCATGCAAGGACCCTATTCTGAACAATTATTACTTTGTTTTGCTGCACAAGAAAAATGTTTCCGGCCTATTTTGCCTATCTTGCCTATTTTAGTCGTTACGGCCTAAAGCGTCCTAAAATGGAGCTTTTATTTGCCCAAACATGTGTCCCAATTTTCACTTTTTAACGGCCTAAAATCCGGTCTCTAATAATTACTATACATTATGGTCTTCTTGACACGCGGATTGATATGTTCATGAGAGAATGAAATTTTCGTGCTTCCTTCCATGACACAAGACCCGAATTTTTAAAAATAAGTTCCAATTTTACAAAACTGTTTCATTTATACATTAGTAGATACTCACCCTCCTCAGAGATTTTTTTTCGAACTCAATTCTCTCTTCTGCGGATTCTATTTCCATTTTTACGCGTTGCAAATGCCGTTTTGCGGTATTGAATCTTTCGTTTGTGTTTTTCAATACAATTTCTTCGGTTCGTAGCTTCATTTCTTCGGCTGTCGTTTCCACCTCTGCGGATTCTGTTTGTCTTCCGGCGGCCGTTGCTCGCCTTATCTCCCGTAGTCGCTTTTTGGCCTCCTTTGTGCGCCTTTTGGACTCGTAATAATCTCTGTTGCACTTCGTAATCACGCCCTCCAGTTCGTTTTTATGGATCATCCAGTGAGCTTTCTTCAATGCACTTGTTGTTTTTTTGTACGGTTCGTTACAAAAAAAACAATTAGGTCGGGGGAATGATGAATAGAGATTGGATAAAATGCCGAGTGGGTCAAGATCAAAAAGCCAAGGCATATTTTTGAATAGTAAACGATAGGTATCTACGTACACATCGACTAATGCGGGAACACAATGATGCGCGGACTGTCAGAGTCGAGGAATTTCTTCAAAGCATGTCTTGTGTTGGGCATTTGGGCATAGAAACCGGATTCGGTAGTACCCATACACACGAGAGCGCATGATGAAAACGGCCCTTTCCCTTTATATTTCGATAGTTCCCCATCCCTACCACCTACCACCCCTAACTCAACGTCAACGCCAACAGCTTACAGCTTTGGCCAGGTCAGTTCGGCAGCTAGGTTAGCCATTTTTGTTGTTTACAAGTGATCGTCTTCAGATTCTTCAACTTTCATTTGATCATGAGTTTCGTCTATGTGCCCAAACCTAAAGCTGTAAGTTTGCTTTCTTTATCATTTTGCTCTTGCATCTGGCCTCTATAGTCGGCACGAACAAACGTAGAAAATGCGTGAACAATGCCTCAATGAAAGCACGCCGGCACAACCACCACCACCACCATTCATTCTTGTAGTTGTGTCGTGTTCGATTTTTCGACAACCGATTGATATTTTCGCACTAGTCTCAAGTTTTTTGACTTCTGTGCAGAACAAAGTGATGAGCTAGCTTTATGAAATAATGGTGGATGTGGGCCAAAGCTTTGCTTGAAAAGCTTGGAATGGCATCAGATGACAGAAAGTCCTCCATTTTGTGTGCTAAAAACGGCAATAAGGGCACTATTTGCAATTTATCAGGTGATTTAAGGAAATTCCAGAAATTGGATACGTTGGTTGAAATTATCGTTTATTGGGTGCATTTGATGATTAACTGGATTAACTAATCTATAAATAAGTAGGTAGGTACCTACCTGTTCACCTACTTCAAGAAATAATAATGGAAAAATCATGTTAACTAGGTAGGTACCTACTTTACTCAACGAAGTGGTCTATCCAATTTGCACTTCCCATCGAATTCTTCGAAAAAAAATTGAGAAGTATATCCCATACCGGATCCCATACACTTTTTTTTCAGTAGAATGACTTTTTGGAGCAAAAATAAAGTGACAAGCTGGGGGGCTACGACTATGACTGATGGCACCTGCAAAGTTTTGGGGCCAAACTATCAGCGGCCATCGGCCGAATTCTCCCAGCGCTCCAGCTTGTCACTTGATTTTTGCTCCAAAAAGTCGTTCTACTGAAAATAGAAAGTGTATGGGATATACAGTAGGGTGGGCCGAAAAAATGAAAATTTGCCAAATCGAAAAATAATAGTGCGGAAAACTTGTATTTGAGCTTTATAAGTATTCTTATGAAAATTTGAAAAAAATTAATTTAGGTCTTGGGGTGCCACAAAGCACTTGAAATTTAAAAAAATTGAAATTTTTTGAATTTTTTTTTTATCTAATTCCAAGCTTTTTTTCCAATTTTTTTTTGCCGAAGGTTTGTATTGGGTCTTTGACATTGTGTGTACAATTTTTTGTTTCAATTAGTCAAGATTTTTGGTTCTACAGGACATTAGAAACTTTTAATATTTGAAAAAAATCCATTCATTTCAGAAAATGTCATGTAAAAATCAAAAACTTGACTAATTGAAACAAAAAATTGTACACACAATGTCAAAGACCCAATACAAACCTTCGGCAAAAAAAAATTGGAAAAAAAGCTTGGATTTAGATAAAAAAAAAATTCAAAGAATTTCAATTTTTTTAAATTTCAAGTGCTTTGTGGCACCCCAAGACCTAAATTAATTTTTTTCAAATTTTCATAGGAATACTTATAAAGCTCGAATACAAGTTTTCCGCACTATTATTTTTCGATTTGGCAAATTTTCATTTTTTCGGCCCACCCTAATATACAGGGTCCTGCAACAGTGCGTCGGGCTTTCCTAGCGCCCTCACCTTGCAAAATAGAGAAAAAGGTGTGATACATAAAATTATAAGTTTGAGAAGTTCTACCTTGTAAAGTTATTTTTAACTATACAGGGTGTTCAATTTGTGCGCTATAACAAAAACAAATTATTTTTTGTATGAAATGCCCCACTTTTGATTTTATCATCTTCTTCAGCTTTTCAAGCTCTATTACAAGTGTATTTTTTGTTTTTTCGATTTGTCGCAGTGCTACCAACTGAAAATTAAAAATTGAATTTTTTTGTAATTTTAAGGTTCACTTTGAAAAATCGTAGAGGCCTCTTTTTGGGATTAGAGATTGAAATTTTGCATAACGGTAGTCGAATAGAAGCTGAATAACTTCATGACAAAAAACTTGGGGTTCACTTACACAGGGTGTGCAAAATTTTTTTTCGAACTTCGCAAATTTCAAAATGCCATGAGTCATTTTTTTCAAATGAATTGCCCCATATTTTATCCCACCATTCGATAGCTTTGCCCTTCCTTTTTCATTTTCACCAGGGATACCCTACCGCTAAACTCCATAATTTCAGAGATAATCGATAATTTTGATAAAAATTGTCGTTTATTTGGATTTTTCAAGTTCTTAGTAGGTCCTGATACAGAAAATCATGTGTCAAAATGAACGCACCTCTTAATTTGACAGTTTGAAGGTTTTCGAAGTCGAGAAAATTACTTTACTAAGCTCAATTTAAATTTTCTTTTTTCCATCGGGCAACGAAATACCTACTTTTTTAAGCATTTTCTTCAGATTGGAATTTAGCGCAGCTATTTATTAAAAAAAAAACTTGTTCTTGGCATCAAACCAAGCGAAATGTGTCAATCAGACATTTGTTGATGTTCACTATGGCCTGCCCGGCGTGAAAAATTTTAATAAATAGCACTTTTCATCAAAATTATCCATTATCTCAAAAATTATCAAACTTAGGGGTAGGGTACCCCTGGTAAAAATGAAAGAGGAGAAAAAAAGCTGTCGAATGGTTCAACAAAATAGGGGGCATTCCATATCAAAAAAATGACTTATGGCATTTTTGAATTTGAGAAGTTCGAAAAAAAATTCTGAACACCCTGTACAACTGATTCTAGAGTTTTTTGGTCATGAAACTATTCACCCCCTATTCGACTATTGTTGTGCCAAATTTTGTTCTTTGATTGTAAAAAAGGAGGCTCCTACGGTTTTTCAAAACGAACTTTGAAATTTCAAAAAATTTCAATTTCTAATTTTTAGTTGGTAGCACTGCCACAAATTGAAAAAACAAGAACACGCTTGTAATAGAGCTTGAAAAGCTAAACAAGAAAATTAAATCAAAAGTGGGGCATTTCATTAAAAAAATCTTTGTTTTTGTTATAGCGCAAAAATGGAACACTCTGTAAAGTAAAGTTAAAAATAATTTCACTGGTTAGAACTTTTCAAATCAATAATTTTATGTATTACACCTTTGTCTCTATCTTGTAATACGGGCACTGTTGCAGGACCCTGTATATACCGAGTGATCATTTGAAAACTATCCACCTGCTATAACTCCCGATTCCTGATAAATGATGAAAATGTCTTCGAGCAAAAACAGGTCGATTTTTATATCGAGGGGGACATCCGAAACATACACTGGCGAATTTCTATTTTCAGCCACCTTGCCTCCACCCACCCCAACTTTGAAATTTCAAATGACACTACTTATTTTGCGATACATCAAATTGAACAGAAATAAATTATCTGTCTGAAAAAATATTGATAAAATTTTCAACCCCACCCCCCTTCTTCTTTAAATTTTCCGAGTGTCCAATTTAATATTCATGACCTCTTCATTCTCTTCAATGCAGTCAACGTCATCCTACACAGCATCGAAAGAGACAAGTTTTTTTTGGAAAAAGTACAACCCAAATTCACCCCTTCGCTCCCCCTACCTCACTTCAAAAATCTAAAATGACCATACCTACTTTGTGATACATCAAATTGAAGGAAATTGAATTCTCTTCCTGAACAAATTTTTTTCAAAATTTTCAAAACTCCCTGTTCCCCTCCCAAAATACTCCAAATGTCCAATTTAATGGGGGAGGGGTTGAAAATTCCAACAAAATGGTTTTCAGAAAGATAATTCAGTTCCCTTCAATTTGATGTATCACAAAGTAGGTGATGCTTCTTTGAATTTCGAAGTTGAGGTACGGGGGGGGAGCAATGGAGTGAATTTGGGTGGCACTTTTTTCACCAAAAATTCTCTTTTTCGATGCTTTTCACGATGATGTTGACTGAACTGGAGAAAATTGGGGGGTCCAGAATATTAAATGGAACACTCAGACAATTTTTAGGGTGGGGTAAAAAATTAAAAAACAAATTTCTCAGAAAGAAAATTCAATTCCCTACAATTTGATACATGGCAAGGTAGGTGGTATCATTTGAAATTTAAAAGTTGGGGTGAGTGGGGGCGAGGGGGCTGAAGATAGAAATTGGCCAATGTATGTTTCAGATATCCCCCTCGATATAAAAATCAACCTATTTTTGCTCAAAGGAATATTGACTGGGAATCGGGAGTTATTGCAGGTGGATAGTTTTCAAATGATCACTCGGTACATATTTAGATAAGGATAAGGTAATCGCGAGAGAAAAATTGAAAATTTTCATTCGCTTTTTGAACTCCCTGTATGCTAAAACGTCAAGATCTGTGGAAAAACAAGAAAATTTTTCGTGTCGGTCGGCCTCTATTTTAGTGAGTATGTCATTTTTTTTTTGCTCCTCGATATCCCCCGTATGATCGGCGGGGGAAAGAAGAAAATAACTTTTCACCGTTATCTACCTATCAAAGGGAAATGTCACTGTCAAAAAGTGGCAGAAGATTCTGATGTAACGATTGTGATTTTTGCTTAGCTCATTTTGAAGTCTTTGAGAGACTCTGATCAGAACACCTGACAGATATGACATGTCATGTCAAAAGTTACAAGCTGTCAAAGAAAAATCTTTGACGCTCGATAACTCGAGGAGTACCCAACAGATTTCGACCAAATTTGATTTGCAGCAAGAGTACCTACCAGGGACTTGACGGAATTTGGACAGCTTCGATAAAAATCAGACATCCAACTTTGAAAAAAAACAGGTTTTTTTTCGAAAAACTGGTAAAAATGGACTTGTCTCTCGCTTTTTTCTCAGGTTTCTGAAGCGATTGCGATACAAGTTTGCGAATATGCGTCAAAAAGTAGCTTGACGTGAAAATAAGTTTTTGGCCTCGAAACGTCAATCAGGTGTACCGGAACATTATTAAAATGAAATGTCCGTTTTATTGTGACATCTTTGAAACGCTTGGATAGATTTTGATGAAATTTGATATGTAGGTGGTATCTGACGGGTGGAACGTTTGGTTGAAATTTTGTTGACATCAAGCAATCACGGCCGCCAAAACTGGAGAAAAATTGTTCACCATCCACCCCTGGCCGTTGCCACCCGAAAGAGCCTGTCGCCCGGATCACGACCAGGACGACTCACTTTTGATGCAGTACTCCACTCAAAAATTCATTCGTGCTCGGGGATCGACTTTTTTCAAAAAATTCCAACTGATATCGAAAGCAGATTGGATTGGGCGTCGCGTGGAGTCATTTTCAAAATCGGAACGGTTCCTGTTTTTTGACGGTAGTTTTTCCAAAATGAAATTTGCACATTCCGTGAATTTGAAAAAATGCAGTGCAAACTTCCACATGCGACGGGCCCCACGAAATATTCATTTTAGGTGCAGAGATGCTGCAAATGAAAGTTGGAGAAAAGATTGAGTTAATTTTTGGACGGAAGAGTTTCCAAATTGGACCAACGGCTGCCGAGTTTTCCTCTCTGGGAGAACTGCAGATTTTCCAACTTTTTATCCCGTGAACCGATTTTTACCATTTTTTTAAACAAGAGGTTACTGGTTCTCAAACATCCGACAACTTTTCTCAATAACCCGAGAATTTCCTGGTGGAAAATGTGAAACTGGCCTGGGTTTTTGAGACCGGACTTGAATGATGGAGCTCGAAGTGAAGCCTTAATTGACAATAATTTTTACAAAAACATATCTGAGGCTTTTTCCAGAATATTCAAATTTTCCAAAACACTATTTTCTATTTTCTCTATCTCTTCTCAGCTATCTTGCTCTCAGCAGTAATGAAGCACTTTTCGCCTCGGTATGTAATATACTACTATAATTCTTCCAACCAGTTCAAGGAGAATAATACCTTCCTGTCACCCATCTTTTGAAACAGTTTTCTTTTCTCAATTTTCCATTATCTTCTTCAACTACAAGGTTATTTAAAAAAAAAACTTTGTTTTTTGGTCATAAATACAGCATATCTTATTTCAAAAAATATGTCCCATAGTTTCATGTCAAATAGAGTAGATCTCAATCTCAATTTTCAAAATAAGAATATCTCGGAAAAAAATTACCCGATTTCAAAGTTACGTGATTTTTTCTAAAATTTACAGGCTTTTATTGCGCATCTGCGCATCTCTAATTGGCCATATTATTGACATAAATTCAATGCATGAATTTACTTCATATACCTTCCCAGGACACAAAATTCCACCCCAACGACCCCAAGGTACTCTCGGTGGACGTCAGCAACCTCTTCAGGGATGAGTTGAAATGGAGCATGTTGTGGCGGTTACCATGAATTCTTCAAATCAGGATTCTTGACGTAACATTAGTAACTCCATCTCAAATCATAATTACCATCATGGTTATCATGTCAGCCTCCTTTTGGTCATTTGCGAACAGGGTGCTCACGCGAGAGGGATACCCCCCTATCAAAAACTTCCTTTTCATGATAATTCTAAAAAGAAAAAACTTACCTGGGACAATTTTTTCCGTAGTTTCCGAATATTTACGTCAAGTATAATTTTTCATTTCGTGCCATATATAAGTGTGACATTTTTTTGCATTTTTAAACACCCTATATATCATCACCACAATTATTGCCCACTGTTTTCTTGAATAAAAAAAAGGCATGACACTTCTGAGGAAATTTCTGAAAAATTTTAAAAATTTACAAAAATTTCATTTTTTTCAAATGATGGGATCCATTTTAGGATTTAAATATGTTCAGAGTATTCTGTTTTACTCCTTAATGGCTTGGAATCACATAGAATGACTAATGAAATATCCGGGACATATCTGATTTCTAAAATGCGACCATCATTCCTGGAAAAAAATTTGAAATGCCATTGTGAATTTTTGAATGTTTTTCAAAAAACTTCAGAAGTGTCATGCATTCATGTGATCAGGTTAGAAATGTGAATCGACTGTGTTGCTGATGACAAACTAAGGGGGTGTTTGGAAAAAAAAAGCAAAAAAAAAATTGCGACACCCTGTATTTGGCACGAAATGGAAAATAATACTTGACATTGTCAGAAACTACGGAAAAAATTGTTCCGGGATAGTTTTTTTTTTAAATTATCACGAAGGATGAGTTTCCGATGAGAGGGTATCCGTCTCGCGTAAACACCCTGTACAAAATCTCCAAAAGGGGGCTGATATAATAACCATGATCGTAATTATGGTTTGACATAAAGTTACTGACGTTACGTCAAGAATCCTGATTTGGAGAATTCATGATAACCGCCACAACTTGCTTCATTTCAACTCATCCGTAAGAAGTTGCTGGCGTCCACCAGGGGTAGCCCCCTTGAGGGTCGTTGGGGGTAGAATTTTGTCGTGGGAAGGTTATATTAAGTGAATTCATGCATATCTGCCACATTTATGTCAATAATATGGCCAATGAGAGAATCGCAATAAAAGACTGTGAATTTTAGAAAAAATCACGTAGCCTTTGAAATGAAAGAAATATTTGTGAAACTGAAACATCATTTCGAGATATTGATGCTACCTTTCCAAAAATGACATTAGAAATAATCTACAATTTTTTTTCGGAAAAATGGTACAGGAGTGCCCAAAGGGTCAATTTTCAACCCTTTGGACACTCCTCTTTTTGACACCCTGTATGTGTATATCATGTACATTTGTAATAATGAAATTATCCTATCTATCATCACGTAGCTGGAAGAAGACTCTATCTGGCGTCGCCTTTCTTTTTGAATTCGGGTAATTTTTTTCGAGATATCCTCATTTTGAAAAACGCGAAATTTTTGATTACCCCTCTTCACTTTTGAGCAGTTTAGATAGATAGATAGATAGATAGATAGATAAGAGTTTATTGCTTCGAAAATATACATTTTATAGCAATGTGAAAATAAACGATATAAACAGAAACGACAATGTAATAACAACAACAACGCATGATGAACATGTTCAACATGCGTTGTTGTTGTTTGAGCAGTTTAGATCAGCAAGAGGAATTTTTTTTTTTGGAAATCGCCATCAAAGTTACAGGGTATCTTCATGTTTGAGCTCAAATTGTGTGAATTGATAATTTTTTAACGTCGTGGCATAATTTGACAGTATTTCAGTAATACTTTCTTGAGACTCTTTTACTGGGACTACTACACAAGTGAGCTGTGGATTAGTGTTGCGGAACTTTCGGAAATTTAATTTACGAAATTTTAAATCAAATTTTTTGAATGGTATCTTTGTGAAGATTCAATGCCTTCTGTGTGTCGCTGATAATTTGACGAATCAATAGAGAAAATAATCATCTGTTGTAAAATAAGTGTTTGGCAAGGGTTAAAAATCTAACAGACGTTTTTTCCATCAATTTATATTCTTCAAGTTTTTGCCATTCTACAATTTCAAAGCAGATCTTGCCAAAATATCAAAAATAACGCAGATTTTTCTCAATAAATGTTGATGATAAAGGCCCCATTTTCCGAGGGTATGTAGTACTTTCATAATACTTTCTTTTTCGTTCATTTAACGTCGGCCTAATTCTGCAACGAGGCCTAACACCGACGCCGTGTGTTCCAACACGGGGTAGGGATTTTTAACGACCATCAACATCGCATGGGGTCGGCACCATTGTCCGTGTTTTACGTGCTACGTCTTACATTTGGCCAGCATTCCAACTAAATCAAAGAACTTGTTTTGAGACAAAAATCCAAGCGCCCACTGTGGGACTCGAACCCACGACTTGTGATGTGGCAGTCGAACGCGCTAACCACCACACCACAAGCTCTTCTATGTAAAACTCATGTCATATTATGCAAGATTTATGCAATAGTAATACGGTACCTATTGCATAATGTGGGACACCAAAATTAAAAGTGGTCAGGCGAGCCCCCGCCATTTTCATTCTAACGACTAAGGGGCTATATAAAATAAATTTTCAAATTTCCCAACTTCTCGGGAAGAAGCATTTTCAAAATTTCCGGATATTTTTCCAGCCATCGCAACGCTATTCACACAATAAACAAAATTCAAGAAAAAAACTTGCTCGCAATTTTTTGACAAAAAAGTACATTTTCTGATCATCATTCGAGAAAAACAGCGCCGAATTCAAAGAATACATGGGAAATTAGTTAAAAATAGCTCTTCAAATCGCAAGGCTTATTTCGACCGGTTTGACAGAAAATATCTGAATGAGAAATTGTGAGTAGGTACAGAGTGATCCATCGAGAGTTCCCCCCGCCTGTTGAAATTAATCTTGTCAGGAAAAAATTGCAATAATTTTTCCCGTAGAACTCAAATTTGGGCACCAAAATTTTCTACATCTTGCACTATGAATAATAAATAAATAAATATTGTTTTCTCCTTTTCCACCATCTTGAAGTATAGGTTTTCCCGTGAACAGCAGTATAGGTTTCACGGGATAAATTTTGAACAATTTACAAATTTATTTAAGGGAGTAAAAAACAAAGTGAGAGAAGCTGAGACACCCCTCATTATCCACGTCCTTGCCATTTTATTCTAACTGGCATAATTCTAACAACTCTTAAACTTTTTTATTATCAATCTTTCATCTCTTATATCTCTCTTATTAAACTCTTGCTAGATCATGATCACCCTGTACATTCACAAATTTGACGGCCAATTTCTTCCTAATGTTCAGCAAAATGCATTCGAACTAAATGTATTGCTTTTCTTTACTGTACAGTGTGTTCACCTTGAAATTGACCCCCCCACTTACTAGCTGGCTCATCTCTGAACCAATTCCAAAAATAATAACTGATTCTTGGAGGAATTTTGCTGAATTTTTCAAGTTGGGCCATGAAAATTTTCTGGATCCAAAATATACAGGGTGCCGCAGAAAAATTACCTTGTTCTATATCACACATTCAAATTTTTTTAAATAATGCAATGGATGCAGGCTCTTGTCCTCGGTATAAATATACATATATAACACTCTCACGGGTTCATTTTCCAAAAAAAAATATAGGTTGTTGAAAAAACTTCTCAAGGTTCGATTCCAGGATTCCAGCCGGCGCGGCGGAAGAAAGTTTCCTAGGCTAAACACCGCTAAAAACGTTGAAATAATGGTATGATTGTGTGTAAAAGAACTGCTGTAACGAAAATTTGAGATAAAGTGTCAAAACTCCTATGACCGAATGTGAGGTCGAAAAGGGGAATACAATATATTTTTTTATACATATAGAAGATCTAATTTTTTTTTCATTTGTTGTTTTTTTATTTTTTAAAAAAGGTTCAATTGACAATCATATTAAAACAATATTTTTTTTTTTTTTTTTTCATGAAAAATTCTCAAATCTGGTTCGATTATGATTTTTCTATATTTTGAACTGTTACTTCATCGATATTTTGACAGTTCATTTGTATTCCCTCTTCTGACTGAATTTATTTTCATGAATTCAGGGATTTCTACAAAATTGTGATGGACCTTTCAAAAATTTCTGGAATCTTTCTAGGGATTTTTAAAGGCTTTTGCTGGATCTCTACGGATTCCTGTTTGTATGGGAATCCTGAAAGTTGCTCAATATTTTGGGAATCTCTATTGATTTTTGCAGATTTCTACGAGATTTCCAGGGATTTAAAAAATATTCATGAATTTGATGAGATTTCTTGAGATTTTTTCAGGGCTCTCAAAAATGTCTATGGATTTCTCAAGATTTTTACGGAATTTTTAGGGATTCATAAAGACTTGTATGAGATTTCTAGAGATTCCTGAGAGTTGTACGGAATTTTCAAGGACTTTTAGGCATTTTTAGAGATTTCTACGTAATTCCCAAAGGTATTCACGAAATTTTTGAGGGTTCCTGTGGACATTTCTAGATTGCTACAAGCGGGGCTACAAGATTTTCAAGGTTTTCAAAAGATTTTCACGGGAATTTCAGGGACTTCTGAGGAAGTTGTGTTGATTTTCAAAAATTCCTAGAGATTTCTCAAGATAATCACAAAAATTCGAGGAATTTCTAAAGATTTTTGAAGATTTCTGAAAGATTTTCAGTGATTATTGAAATTTTATAGAGAAGAAATTCTCAACATCTGCACGGGGTTTCTAGGAATTTCTAAATATCCCTACAAAATTTTGGATAACTAGAGATCTGGGGATTCCTAACTACGGGAATTCATGTGATTTCTCAAGATTTCTACGGAAATTCGAAGGATCTCTCAAGGTCTCTACGGGATTACCTAAGGATTTCTAGAAAACTCCTAGGAAGTTTAAGAGATTCCTACGGGATTTTTGAGAATTTCTATGGATTTCTGCAGAATTTCCGAGGACTTTCATGGGAATTCCTAGGAATTTTGGAAAATTCTCACGGAATCCTAAAAATTTGTTTGGGGTTTCTAAAAATGTTCCTACACCATCTATGAATTTTTAGAAATTTCTACGGGACTTTCGAGAGTTTTCAAGAGATTTTGTGGCTATGTAGGTATTTCTGGAAATATTTGAGGATTCCCAAGTCCAAGTCCACTACCTATTGTAAGAAAATACGTTTTTTTTATAGCTCGAAGATGAGATGGTATCCGCTGAAGATGACGTCCAGTCCACTACAAGCTCTTCAAGCTATGACATGTTGGACGAGACGTCTTCGTCTTCGTCCGCAAGCTCTAGAACAACCACTCCACTGAGCCCGTTGGCTTCATCTAAGCTACCATCTCCGGTGAAACCGGCAGAACCCTTGGTTGTACCCACGCCTGAAGAGACGACCACCAGACCACATTCCGTAGTAGCCGCAGTCGACGACCATCCTCTTGCGACACCCTACGTTTCTGAGGAGGAATCCGTTGACCGTGTCGATACCGCCAGCAGCAGCCGCAGCACCAGAAGGACAAGCAACGTGGTGCATCAGACGCCCGAGATCAGAGTTGTTACTCCCGGGATCAGAGCTGAAACCCCCGGGATCAGAGCTGTAACCCCCGGGACCACAGCTCAAATCCCTACTCCTGCCGCAGTGCGTCCCCGAAAAGGTCAGTACTTTTCTTCAATAATAATTCTTCTAAAAACAAGAAGTGTCTGATGATAATTTCAATAATTTAGCCTGGCCTTTATTCGCATGAAATGGATTTGGATAATTTGGAATAAATCAAAATGAATGGAATAATTAGAATTAATCAATCAATCAATCAATCAAAAGTTTATTGACCATCAATAATTTCCCCAGAAGCAATTCCAAAAAACAATTAAAAACACAATAAGGGATCTATTGAAGCCTGGATAACATAAGTTGAAAAAAGAGGCCCAGTAGAATTATGAGAGCCATGAAGTACACAGGAAGCTCATTAGGGCTCCAGTTATCCTTGAAGACACTAGGGGGTCCATTTTGAGGCCGAATATCGCATACAGGCCCAAAAGAGGCATACTTGTTGAATCAAACTCAACAAAAATGAATCAAATTGGATGTGAAAAACAACCTTGGTAATTGCTTCTTCTCTTTTGCAGGAATCTGGTATTGCACCAAGAGGATCGCCGTCTTCGGGTGGCACCGGTGCGCGGACCTTTCGGAGCATCTGCTGGAGAGGGTGGTAAGGGGCGTAGATGCCTTCATGGAGGACCCCAGGCAAGAAGAAGAAGGAAGAGAAGAAGGAGAAGAACGAACGGTGAGACGAGTGTCAACGGAAGAAACTTATTTCCGGGCAAACATCGTCCTCTTGGCCGCAGTGACCGTAGGCTACTTTTTGATCAGAAATATTCGAGAATTGAGTTAATAAATTTCTTGGGATACAGATACGTGGGTTGTAGGTGCCTCTTGATAAGTAGATACCTACCTGTCAAAGTGGTTAGGCACCTACCGACCTATGTTACTATACGTGTGTGTGAATAGGGTTTATTTGTTCCTTTCTATTTTTCTTCCGTACTTCGTATTGTTTTATTTTCTTATTTGTTATTTTTGTTGTTCAAATTAGCTTTCAGTTACTAGTAAATGTGTAGTTGATTTTGAAAACTAACAGTCGATTTCCTAAATTACCATATTCCAAATTATCACTTTGATTAACATAATTTTTGATTGAATAATTGAATAATTGAGCCAATATTACATTATCTGATACTTTTTATGCCTCAATAAAAGTAGTGAACTGGAATCGTTTCTTCTAATTCTTATAACCTTACAGGCACCTTTAATATACTCCAAATTCTAGGGGAAATGCCGGAAATGATAGGAGCCGGCTTTCGAAACCGGTTTTTCGAGCCGGCTTCCGGAGTTGGTATCCGGAGCCGGTTTTCAATACCGGTTTTACCGAAGGGTATACCGGTTCTTATTTTTCCTGGTTTTTGTCAGCACTAATCAAAATTGAAAACTGTCATGTTTGAAGTCAATATTTCGAAGTAGAAAAACTCAAGTTCTTTGCGGTGAAAGTCGAAATTTTTCGTATTTGAAGTCCGATTTTTTTTGTTGAAATCGTAGCTTTCAGTGTAATAGCTGTATTACACTACACAATTTCTTGTACAATTTCTTGTACAATCTGTCAAAATAGTGTCAAAAAACAATGAACTTGATTGTTCAACTGACAGATTGTACAAGAAGTTGTACAAGAAATTGTGTAGTGTAATACAGCTGTAAGAGTGGAAGTTTTGGGGCTCAAATCCATTTTTCGAGTTGGAAGTCGGAGTTTCACTTGTTCAAAATCACAGTTTTTCATGTGAATGATGTCAAAATTTCGAGGTAAAAATCGAAGTTTTATTGCTTGAACCAAATTTTTTTGTTTGACTTCGAAATTTCGTTCTAAAAGTCAACATTCCAAGTCAAAAAATTTTATATTCAGAGTCAAAAATTCAAGATGAAAATGGAGTGTTTTGGATTTAAAGTTCGAGTTGAGTCAAAGTTATTTGTTTTTTGTGTCAAAATAGTTGGAAAAATTTCAAAATGAATCCAAAATTAGCAAAATGGTTTTAAACATTTCAGAATGATTCCTAAAATGTGACGAAAAATGACTGGTAAATTATTCAATCTTTTCATATTTGAATATCACAATGATTAAAATATGTCAAGATAATTCCAAAATGACAAAATACATTGAAACGTCACAATGACTACAACAATGTCGGAATTATTCCAGAAAATGTCATAATAATCGAACAGTGTTGAAATATTCACAATAAAAAGTGGCGAAAAGACTCCAAAAATGTCAATTATATTCAAAAAATGCAACAATAATCCCACAAATGTAGACGTGATTCGGGAAAAGTTTCAAAATATCAAAAAATGGAACAATGGTTCCAAACATGTTGAAATAATTCAATAAAATGCCAAACAAATATCAAAAACTGTCCAAACAAATTTACAAAATGTCAATTACCTTAAAAAATGTCAAACAGGTAGAAAAAAGTCAAAAATTTCTCAAAAACTATAATAAATAATTTTGAACATGTCAAAATTATTCCGAAAACGTCAAAATAATTGAACAATTGATTCCTCTCGGATTCCAATGTCTAAATGATGAAAAAATGTCAAAACGATTCCAAAGATGTCTAAATGATTCCGAAAAATGTCGAAATGAATCAGAGACGTATCAAAATAATCCAAAAAAATGCCGAAATTATTCCAGAAAATGTCTCAATTCTAAAAAATGTTGAAAGCTTCTGAAAAATGTCGAACTATCTTCAAAGTGTCAAACTTGTTCCACAAAATGTCAAATCAGTTCCGAAAAATGTTGAGATGATTGTGGAAAGTCAAAAAGTAAGCAAAAAATTCCAAAAAACATAGTTCTGAAGATGTTGGAACAGCTCCAAAAATATCATGTCAAAAAATCCAAAAAACGTCCAAATATCTATATCACAAAGATTTTGATGTCAAAATGATTTGAAAAAATGTTGAAATATTACGGAAAATGTCAAAAAAAAAAGTTGGAATGATTGTGAAAAGTCAAAAAGTAGCAAAAAATTCCAAAATACATAGTTTTGAAGATGTTGGAACAGCTCCAAAAATATCGTGTCAAAAAATCCAGAAACGTCCAATTATCTATATTACAAGAATTTTGATCCAAAAACTATTAGAAAAAATGTTGAAATCATCACAAAAAATGTTGAAAAAAAATCCACAAAATATCTTCAGTCGAAGTTTCTCCATTGGATCTTCTGTGTCCAAAGTCAAACTTTTTGGTATTCAAATTCAAGATGTCGTGGCTCAGGTCGAATTTTCGAAACTTGAAT
This sequence comes from Anaspis maculata, assembly GCA_949128115.1. Lineage (NCBI taxonomy): Eukaryota > Metazoa > Arthropoda > Insecta > Coleoptera > Scraptiidae > Anaspis > Anaspis maculata. Next base: position 54,940,776 of record OX421967.1, read on the forward strand.
AGTCAAAGTTGAGTCCAAGAGCCGGACCAAAACTCAAACTTTCTTTTTCAAGTTGAAATTTGCATGTTCAAAGTCGTAATTTTGCGTTTGGAGTCAAAATATTGATATAACGGTCCAGTTTTTCGAGTCAGAGTTCCGAGATCAAAGCCGAAGACTTTTGCGCCTGGAGTCGAAATTACCAACGGAAATTAAGTTTATTTTGTTTGAGTAGAGTTTTCATGGTTGAGGTCAAAATTTTTTGTTTTGCAACTCAAATTTCCACAATAAAAGACGAAGTTGTTTCTTTTTTCTTAACGTCGAAAAATCGAGTTGAAAGTCGGAGTTTTTCGTTTAAAGTCCAAATTTCGTGTTCGAAGTCGAAGTTTCAAGACCTGAGTCGAAGTTTTCCGTGTTCAAAGTCAGAATCTCAATATAAAGTTGAAGGTCTTTGCGTCCGAAGTCGAAGTTTTTTGTTCAAAGTGGAATTATTCATTTTGAAGTCGGGGCTCTTCGTATCCATGGTCAACTTTTTGCAATTAAAGTCGAAGTCGTTGGACTTTTTCCAAGTTGAAATTCCAAGTTGAAGTTGGAATCTTGACTTGAGTCGAAGTTTTTCTTATTTTGCGTCTGAAGTCGAAGTTTTTTGTTCAAAGTGGAATTATTCTATCTGAAGTAGAAGTTCTTCGTATCCATGGTCAACTTTTTGGAATAAAAGTCGAAGTTGTTCGACTTTTCCAAGTTGAAATTTCAAGTTGATGTTGAAATCGTGACTTGAGTCAAGTTTTTCTTATTTCAAGTCGAGTTTTCGAGATCAAAGTTGATATCTTTTGTGTTGAAATTTCGTACTCGTAGTCGACATTTTGATAATACAATAGAGGTTCAATGTTTTCATCACATGTGAAATTTCAAACTAAAAGACGAAGCATTTGAAGTTGAGTTTCTTTTGAAGTGAAATTTTCTGGTTTAGGTAGAAATTTCGAGAATTCAGAGCCAAAGCTGAGAGCTGAGTCGCGAGGTCGGACAAGTCAACTTTTCTTGATTGGAGTCGAAGGTTCCGTGTTCAAACTCGAAATTTTGTGTATTAAGTCGAAGCGAAAGTCGAAGTTTAAGGATTAAGGTCAAGTTATCCGTGTTCAGAGTCAGAATTACGAGATAGAAGCCAAGGTTCTTCCGTTTGAAGCCGAAACTTTGAGATAGAAGCCAGAGTGTTTGTGTGTTAGAAGTAGTGATGTGAGTTCAGAAATTTTCCGCCAATCTGGAAAATTTCCCGAGTGAAATTTGGAAATTTTCCATAATTTCAGAGCCGCGAGTTTGAGAGTAAGAAGATGCGAATCGGTCTCGGATTCGGTGAACTTAACCTCACTCCTCACTCTTAATTGATGAAAAAATCATGACAGATCAATGATAAAATGTTAGAATGCTAGTAGGTAAGACTATTTATTTTTCATTTTCAAGTGCTTAAAATTATATTTTTGTTAATTAGTCTATTATTGTGTCACAGTATATTATAATTATATAATATACTTATTTGGTGTTGTTGAAATAGGAAAATTATGAGCAAGACAACGTGTCTAGTTTCAATCAATTCTGAACCCTTGCGGAAAATTTCCGGAAATTTTCCGGAAAATTTACGTCACTTGTTAGAAGTTCATAGATGTTTTCATGTTTGGAGTCTAAGTTTCACATGTTCAAAGTCACATTTTTGCAATAAGAGTCGAAGTTGTTCATCCTCTACCAAATCGGAGTTTCAAGTCGAAAGTCTAAGTTTTTCTTGTGTTCCAAGTCGAAATTTCCGGATGTAAGTCGCAGTTTTCCGGGTCCAAAGTAGAAAACTTTCGTGTTTCAAGTCGAAATTTTTTGTGTTCGAAATCGGAGGCTCCAGATTGGACTAGAAGCTTTTCGTTTTTCAAGTCTAGATCCAAGCCAAAATCTTCCGTGTTTGAAGTCGAAATTTCGTGTTCAAAGCCAACATTTCGAGATTAGAATGAGAATCCTCATGTTTGAAGTTGAAATTCTCAAGTTGAAGTCAAAGGTTCCTGTATTCAAAATAAGGAATTCAAGTTGAAAGTGAAAATTGTTGCATTCGAAGTATTTTGTGTTACAGCTTTCGTGTTCAGTGCCAAAATAGTTCGAAAAATTTCAGAATAACTCTAAAATCAACAAAATAATTTTGAACGTGTTGAGATGAATCCAAGAGTATAAAGTAAAATATAACTGTCAAATTACTGTTTCAAGTCTAAGTTTTTTGTGTTTGAAGTCAAAGTCTCCAGATTGAAGTCGAACTTTCCATGTTTGAAGTCAAAATTTCGTGTTTGAGTCAAATTCGTGAGATTAAGGTCAAGCTTTTCGTGTTCCAAAAATTTTGCAATACGGGTAGAATAATTTATGTTCGAAGTCGGAAGTTTTACGACTTCAAGGAACGTCCAAGGTGTTGCGATGGAGTAGGAATTTCCTGCTTGAAGTCGGGATGTCAAGATCAGACTCGAAGTAGTTGTGTTTGACTTTGGAATTCCGTGTGTAAGGTCAAAATTTCACCATTACAATTAGTGCTGGCAACCGAATCGGTTTTGGGAGCCGGCTCCGAAAACCGCGGTTCTGATGAAAGCTGAGAACCGGCTTCCAGAGCCGACTTTCGAGACCGGTTTTTCGAGCCGGCTTCCGGGGCCGGAGCCGGCTTCCGGGGCCGGAGCCGGCTTCCGGGGCCGGAGCCGGCTTCCGGGGCCGGAGCCGGCTTCCGGGGCCGGAGCCGGCTTCCGGGGCCGGAGCCGGCTTCCAAAACCGGTTTTCGGAGCGGTTTCAAGTGTCCGTTTTCGAAGCTGGCTTTCAATACCGGTTTTCGGAGCCGGGTTTCGATGCCGATTTTGGAAGCCGGCTTCCAATACCGGTTTTCGGAGTCGGCTTTTAAGACCGGTTTTACCGATTTTCATTTTCTTGGTTTTGCCAGCACTAATAATGAATCAGATTGATCTCAATAAGAGGTAGTTATAAACTCGGCTATAACCTCGGCTGTAACTAAATTTAGTGGAATTATCTTTCTTTTTATAATTCCAATCGGAGATTTTATTTCACACTTTCCAGTTCAGTTACACTTTCACTTAGGTATTTAAAACAAAGACTATTTTTCCACTCGTCTAAAACTGAGCTTTTTTCAAAAATTGAACATTTCAATGAACAAAAAAGCACAACGATAAAATTGATTACAATACCATGTAAGTAATTGATTACTTATCTACCTACCTATTATTAAGTACCTAATTTATACCTGCAACAAGTACTTAATGATCAAACCACCTACCTACCTAAACAATATTATACTAGAACAGAGCTGATGCTGGGTTTGAAAACATCGGTACTCTGCTACTGCAATTATTTGCTAGTTTGAAGAACATCACATGAATCAATAATGTTAAATCAATTATATCCAACGTTTGATAACCTATGGTGCGATTCTCCAAAAAAAATCACATTCCATAAAGGCTCTGTTACGATGTTATTACCTAGGAAACAGCCAATGGCAGACCGGAATTTTTACATAACAGACCGTGTATAGAATGTTATTTTTTACAGAATCGCACTTCTAATCTACAATCTTCTTGAACCTAACTTGAATTGGAACTTTTGGTGAATGAAATGCCGCACATCTAGGCTTCTACCTGAGGCCGCCAATCGAAAAGCATTCTGGTGGAGAAAAATGTCATGGTCACCACTCCGACCATGACCATGTTGGCGCGTAAGCCCCACTCTTCCGGGGTCACCTCTCGCAAAGGGACGTCACCGACGTCTTCTCCGGTCTCGTCGGTCCATTCTTCGATTTTTCGTTCCAGCTTTCCGAGGGCGTCGTCCGTGAAATCGGCCAAACGATCGAATCCGAAGCCGGCCAGACGCTTTGTGCAGTCCCAAATTCCTGTAATGATTTTTTTTTATCAGATACACTAAGATTGGAGATAGCCCAAAGCCTTATTATAAATAAGGCGCAAGCGTAAGCGTAACGTAGTAAATATAAAAACGCTTTTCATCGGTTCGTCCGGCCCGGATGCCTCCGCACTGGGGAGGGTGAAGAAGAGCCCCCAATAGGCACGAAACATGTTTCTATGGAACTCTAATTTGATGGGTCGGTGTTATCGTGAGAGCTCTGTTTATCAAAAACTGTTGGGCTCGCTTTGACCCTAAGAAAATTGATTCATTTGCGTGTTTATCCTACCTAGTCGAAGACTCTCCCATTACAAGGATGGAAGGTGGATTGGTCATAGGATTTCGGAAAATTTCTCCAAGATTTGTAGAGATCCTGAAAGACTTTCACGGAATTTTCATAAAAAATTCCACAAGGTTTCTGCGGATTATTGAAGATTCAAGTAAGTTTCTGAGGAATTTTCAGGGATTCCAACGGCAATTCTAGGAATATCTGACGGTTTCTAAAGATAACCAATACTTTCAAGGGTACCTTGATATCCCTACAGTCTCTAGAGAATACAAAAAGACTTCTATGGAATTCTCAATAATTTCTGAGAATTCATATAGGCAGTTCTGAGAGTTCTATGGAATTTCTAGAGATTTTTACGGAATTTTTAGATATTTCTACGAGATCTTCAAAAGTTTTCAGAGATTTTCAAAGATTTTTACGAGATATCTAGAGATTTATAACGATTCGTGGAAAATTACAAAAAATCCAACGATTTCCAAGAATTGCCATAAGTTTTTGGAAGTTTCTAGGGATCTCCAGAAACTTCTGCAGGATTTTGGAGGTCTTTTTTGAGAATGTTGAGGATTCTCAAAAATTTCTATGGATTCTTCAATTATTTCTGCAGGATTTTACATTTCTAGGAATTCCTTGAGACTTTCATTCAATTTTTGAAGAATTTCTAGGGATTTGTGAAGATTTTCACAGGATAACTGAAGATATTTACACTTATGAGAGTTCCTGTGATGATTTCTAGGAGCTGCTGTACATTTCTAAGGAATTTTTAAGGATTCCTGAAGATTGAACGTCGTTCTGAATTTCTGGAGGTTTTTGAATTATTATACGGAGATTGTGAGGATTTCTGAAGATTACTAAACCATATCTAGGAATTCCCAGAAATTTTTACGAGGTCAACTAGGGATATACAAGGATTTCTGAAAATGAATTTAGAATTCTGAGATTGTAATGTGTATGTAATTTCTTTTGTGTTCAAGATTTCCAAAGACAGACTGGAGATTTACATGGGGTTTTTCAAGGTTTCCAATGTTTCTATGAAATTTTCAAAGATTTCTAGAGATCTTAGAGATTTCCACGAGATTTCTAAGAGTTGCAGGGGTTTTAGGGAGTTCTAGAAATTTCTACGAAATTCTTGGATTTTCCTTCCACAAAGGTTCCCACAACTTATTACAGAACTCTTATTTCTACAAGATTTTTGAGAGCTTCTGAAGATTTCTACACGATTTCTGAGGATTTTCTTTCACTTCTTTCGAAGAATTTCAACAGGATTTTCATAGATTTTTGGTCATTTGTATTAGATTTCTAGAATATTCTGGAAATTTCAAGGGACATTCAAAAATTTGTACGAGATTTCCTAGTCATAGGAGTCTCTGAAAATTTCTATAAGATTTGTAGAGATTCTGAAAGGCTTACGGAGTTTTTGTGGAAAATTCCACAAGGTTCCTGCGGATTATTGAGGATTTAAGTAACTTTCCAAGGAATTTTTAGAGATTTCAACGACAATCCTAGAAATCTGTGACGGTTTCTGAAGAACACCAATACTTTCCAAGGATCCCTTGATCTTCCAGTTCCTAGGGAATATGAGAAGACTTCTACGAAGCTCTGGATAATTTTTGAGATTCATAAGCAGTTCTAAAAATGTTATGGATTTTCTAAAGATTTTTATGATATTTCTAGATATTTCTACGAGATCTTCAGAAGTTTTCAGGGATTTTCAAGGATTTCTACGGAAAAGGTATCTAGAGATTTATAACGATTCGTAGAAAATTCCAAAGAATTCCAACGATTTCCAAAAATTGCCATGATTTTTTTGAAAATTCCTGAGGGATTTTCAAAGATCTCGAAAAATTTCCACAAGATTTTGTAGGAGTTTTTTAAAGATGTTGAGGATTCTCAAAAATTTCTATGGATTCTTCAATTATTTCCACAGAATTTCTAGGAATCATAGAGATTTCCGTAAGATTTTTAGGGATTCCTGAGAATTCTCATGAGAGTTTTGAAAAATTTCTATAAATTTGTGAAGATTTCCACAGGATAACTAAAAATATTCACGAAATTTTTGAGAATTCCTGTGATGATTTCTAGGGCTTGCTGTACATTCCTAAGGGATCTTTGAGGATTCCTAAGATTCGTTTTGAATTTCTAGAGGTTTCTGAATTATTATACAAAGATTGTGAGGATTTCTGAAGATTACTATACAATTTCTTGGGATTTCCGGAAATTTTTACGGGGTCCACAGGGATATCCAAGGATTTCTGAAAATGATTATGGAATTCTGAAATTGTGATGTGTATGTAATTTCTATTGTGTTCAAGATTTCCACACACAGACTGGATATTTGCATGAGGTTTCTAAGGTTTTCAATGTTTCTCTGGAATTTTCGAAGATTTCTAGAGATCTCTAGGAATTTTTACGAGATTTTCAAGAGTTTCAGGGAGTTTTAGGGAGTTCTGAGAATTTCTACGATATTTTTTGATTTTCTATAGGTTTTCACGATTTATTACAGATCTCTGAATATTGTTACAAAATTTTTGAGAACTTCTGAAAATTTCTACAAGATTTCTGAGGATTTTCTTCGACTTTTCAGTTCTTGAAGTGCCTTCTGACCTAACAAACACAAAAATGTCCAAGGATTTCTAGGATTTCCATGAATTTCTGGAATCTGTATAGGATTCCTAGAATACTCTGAAAATTTCTAGGGACTTTCAAAAATTTGTACGAAATTCCCCAGTTATAGAATCTCGAAGGAATTTCATGAGATTTCTAGAGATTTTGGAAGACTTCCACGGAATTTTCATAAAAAGTTCCCCAAGGTTTCTGCGGTATATTGAGGAGTTCAAAAACTTCCCAAGGAATTATTAGAGATTTCAACGACAATTCTAGGAATTTCTGACGGTTTCTGAAAATCATCAATACTTTCCAAGGATCCCTTGAATCACTACAATTCCTAGGGAATACAAAAAGGCTCCTATGAAATCTCAACAATTTCCGAAAATTCATTAACAGTTCTGAAGATTCTATGAATTCTTTAAAGATTTTTATCGAATTCCTAGATATTTCTACGAGATCAACTGAAGTTTTCAGGGATTTTCAAGAATTTCCACGGGGTATCTGGGAATTTATAACAATTCGTGAAAAATTCCAGAAATTCCAACGATTTACAAGATTTGCCATGAGTTTTTGAAAATTTTTAAGGAATTTCTAAAGATCTCCAAAGATTTGAACAAGATTTTGTAGGAGTTTTTTGAGAATGTTGAGGATTCCCAAGAATTTCCATGGATTCTTTAATTATTTCTGCAAGATTTCTAGTAATCATAAGGGATTCCTAAAAATTCTCATGACATTTTTGAAGAATTTCTAGAAATTTGTAAAGATTTCCACAGGATAACTAAAAATATTCACGAAATTTCTGAGAATTCCTGTGATAATTCCTAGGCATTGCTGTACTCCCAAGGCATCTCTAAAGATTTCTAAAGATTCGCTTTGGATTTCTGGAGGTTTCTGAATTTCTATACGGAATTTGTAAGGATCTCTGAAGATTCCTACAAAATTTCTGGGGATTTCCAGAGATTTTTACGTTGTTCACTAGAGATTTCTAAGGATTTCTGAAAATGTCTACAGAGTACTGAGATTGAAAATGTGTACGTAATTTCTATTTTGTCCAAGATTTCTACAGACAGACTGGAGATTTGCATGAAATTTTCAAGGTTTTCAATGTTTCCTATATGGAATTTTCAAAGATTTCTAGAGATCTCTTAAAAAATCTACGAGATTTCTAAGAATTGCAGGGAGTCTAGGGAGTTCTGAAAATTTATACAATATTCTTGGACTTTCTAGAAGTTTTCACAACTCATTACAGATCTCTGAATATTTCTACAAGATTTTTGAGAGCTACTGAAGATTTGAAAATTGAAAAGAAAAATTGTTGGGGTACCTAGCAAAAATGTACACGATAAAGTGATCCTTTCTCTCCCTAAGCTGACCTGAACAAAAAAACAAAATATTGGAAAATAGATCTGCGGAAGCGTGGGCCATGAGCGCATTCTGTAGGCTTCTTCCAATTTAAGGATTCTCAGGTTTCATAAAATTTTCCCGAGGATCTTTCCAATGGTTTTGGCTGAGATTTCAGTCAATTTTTACCTTGGTTCTGCTCTAAACGTACCATTCAGACCGTAGCATGAGTGATGACCTGAATACTTGCTCGAGAAGTCACAAGAAAATAATAATAACACATTATCATAACCTAAATATAACAATGATACAAAACTGACCTCTCCCATTGATCCCATTGGAACGCAGTGGAGGAGTTTCCGTGGGTTTTTCCGAAATCCAATTAGAGGCAGTTGCTCCGAGAGCTTTTATCGCTTGAACGATTATTGGCTGTGGAACTTCAAATGAATGTCTTTCGTCTAGAACTTCAATTGAATCTCCTTCGCCTAATCGATCAGTAGTCTTCTTGGGCGTTGGCACTGGTTGTTCAGAGGCATGTCCTAAGCTTAATTGGTCAAGAATAATTTTGACGTCGCTGTCGGGAAAATCATTGCGAAGCGAGCCGAGAAGTTCCACTAGTTCCGCACCGCCGACATGTGTGATGGTCCCCTCGTTCAGGACTTCTTCGACCATATCGTCGAGCTGCAACAATACAACTTGTTGGGAAAGTATTCTTCGAGATTTTTTTTGAGAGGTGTCGCTCAATGTAGCTCCAAAAGTTCACCGAATGAACCTCTGTTCTGACGTTTTCCTGACATTTTGTGACATTTGTTTTGGTTACACCCTCGGTTACATCATATCAAGTCGTAGCTTCCTATGAGCAATTTCTTCAAGCATTTTTTGATGTGTCACCCGATTGTTGGTTCCAAAATCACAAAACACTCTACTTGGAGCTCTATACCTATACTTTGACGTATTTGTGACATCTTGTGACATTCAATGACATTTTGATTTTACAATAGACCATTTCCGCATGACGTCACACGCACGTGTCGAACGGCTGATTCGGGGCAACGTCAACATGATGTCAACTATACGTGCCAGTTGTCAAAACTTTTTGACTCCAGTGACTTTCACACACCGACATCGACTGCCAAATTGACACACCACCAGTCTGACTGACGCACATGACTGACGTAGCCCACGTGCCCCGTGACAGATAGCGCAAATCTGACTGACGTTGCCCCGAATCAGCTGTTGAAGACGGAGCTGCGTGACGTCAGTGAAAATGGTCTATATAGCCATTTTGAATTACTTACAACATGCCAAACAGCTTATTCAGGGTACTTTCTTTTGATAAGAACAATCGCAATTTTTAATTCAAAAATTTTCATTTGACATCGTTCAGATACCTATTTCTATAATTTAGAAAATGGATTGAAAATTACTGCAAACCGAATACTTGTACTGAAAAGTACTCGTCAAGTGCTTTTCTGGGAAGTGTCTTATGATATAGCTCCGAAAATTCCAACAAAAAGCGTCTATTTCGACGTGGTCGTGACAAACGGTGACATTTGATGACATGACGACAGCTCAATAACATGACCATATCAAGTCACATCTTCGTGAAAGGCGCTTGCCGACGACTTTCTTCCGACAAGTGCCACATAACTGTTGGATGCAGTAGTCAAACAGTAAACTCGATATTCATGAAGTCATATGACGTTTCATGCTTTTTTGACTTTCCGTAACATTTTGGTGCTCATGAGATACGTGACCATATCGAGACACTGTCTTGAAAAATTCGCTTTTCGAAGATTCTCTTGAGAGATGTGACACGACTACTATAGCTCCAAATTGATAAAGGAATCCATAGTGCTCAAAATGGAGTTGTATAATTCAAAGTTATTATAAAGTGGAGAAGACTTATTTACTACAACTTTATATAGCTCCAAAATTCAAATTAGTCCACTTTGACATATTTGTGACATTCTGTGACGTTTTGTGACATCCTATGACATTCAGTTGGAACAAGATACGTCCAATATTTGATATTATTTGTAGAGAGCTTTTCTGAGAGGTGTCACAGAATACTGGCACAAAATTCTAATGGCGGCTTTACAGAACTTCGTATGTCGCCGGCGACAGTGTCGCTGGCCAATAGAACTCTAGTACTTTCCTACCACCCTTCATATCATTCCCGCGACACGAGTTTCCGTCGTCGTATCATTCAAATTATTCAACTACAGTAGAGTGGGGGACTGTCGCCGACGACATACGAAGCTCTGTAAAGTCGCCATAAGAAAGAAACCTTTGTTTCGGCTTATTTGTGACAATTTGTGAAAAATGACATTTTGTTTCCACGACAAGACATGACACATTCCATGACGTGTAATATTCAACAATTAGGCGCCCTTTCAAGATACTTCTAAGGCGTCGGACTCGGTTATTGGCTTCAAAATTCGAGAAAAAGTTAGTTTTGACAAATTTATGACATTTTGATTTTTATATAAAGTGGTTAACAAAATAAGTGTCTATGTCGATATTTGTATAGTTTTTCAAAACTTGACAGCTTTGGAATCTTTCGCGCGATTTTGGATCTGTTTGAACTGGTGGATAGCCTCATTCTTTGGCTATCGGATCCAAGTTTTGCGGATATTGAGAAAGCCCAATAAAATTTCTACAGGGTGTCAAATAAAGCAATGCAAAAGTTTTGAAAGTTTCGCTAACCCCCATTTTGCCAAGAAATTTTTTTTGTGGATACCAACACCAAAAATATGAAGAATGATGTATTCTCTCGAAAAGGTTTTCGATTCACCCCCCTATTTCTGTTTAAAAAAAAGTTATGCCATTTTTTCCTCAATCTGCACTTTTCGACAATTAACGTTACAACTGGCCATATTATCGAGGCAAATTTGACAACAATTGATACTTTCACTTGAAAAACTGTCCCATGAAAAAAATTTTCTTTACTCACCCCTAAAATGATTATCTACGGTCAGTGCCTAAAGCCCCTGCGGACCGAGTAAGAATGTAGCCTGCTGGAGCTGGAGATGGAATAGCACTGTATCACATCAGATTTACAACATTAACCATATGAAACCCTCTGATAATGTTTGTTAAGGGTTGTTTTAAAAAAATTGAAAATTGATAACTTGAGAACGAGAAGACCTAGAGGCTACTTTCTTATTTGAAGTTCAATCGCATACGGTGACGCATTTTGCAACAAAGTGGGGGTGTGATTCATAGCTACCCTTACTTAAGGGATGGAAATGTTTTTGTTTAAGTGTTTGGTATCATTTCTTATGGTTTCGTCTGTTCTGAATGCAATTTTGGCAATTAAAATTGATTTTGAACAAATGTTACCATTTGAAAGAAAGAATCAAGTTCATAACTTCGGATGGAGTTTTTCTTTATTGTGACAAAATGTTTACAATTGAAAACAATGTTTCCATAAAATCGATAGAGTTGTACTATCAGTAGCGAAAAAAATTGGTACAGCCCAGTTTTAACTTTCAGTTGCTTTCAAACTCGGCGCGGTCAAAGACAGCAAAAATTTTGTAGACAAGACTTCCACTGATTTCCACGTAACTTCTACTGACTTCCATGTGATTTCCATTGACCGCCACCATTGTGTACACCAGACTTCCACTGCGGTTTACCTATAGAGCAAGCGTAGCCGGAACTATGGACTTGATTTCAAGTTGGAGATACGCCCGCGCCTAGAGTCTCACGCAAAAATAGCCAACTCGCTTGTCTTCGTGTCTCGGAGGACACGTAAAGCACTCGTTCTTCCTTGGTTAGTGCGCCACGTCACTAGTCACCTCAAACCAAGTAAAAGTGTAACTAGGAACTGCCTTCGGGTCTCTCCGCAAAATACTCTTCGGCTGCGACTAAAAAAGGAAACACCGTTAGACACGAGGGATATGAAAATATCCTTGAATCACTCACATAAGTTCATCTTCATCAGTATTTGGTGGGACCTCCTCTAGCTCTAATGAGAGCCGCAACCCTTCGAGGCATACTCTCCACCAGGTTTCGCAAAAACTCCTGAGGAATAGCATCCCATTCAACCTGAATCGCATCCGCCAAGTCATCAAAATTTTCAATTTGTCCTTCCCTTTCTTTCATATTTCTCTTCATTCTACTCCATACATGCTCAATCACATTCATATCAGGAGACAAGGGTGGCCAATCCATTCGCTCAATATTGTGATCCCTCAAAAATTCGGTGACAACACGTGCACGATGTGGTCTCGCGTTGTCGTCAACCAGAATGAATCCATCACCGAAGTTTTGCACGTAGGGGACCACAATATCCCTAATACACAAATCTCGATATCTCTCTCCATTCATGCTCTGTCCTCTTAACACCACCAACTCACTCTTTCCTGTCATCGTGATTCCACCCCAAACAGTCACTCCTCCACCTCCAAACGCCACTCTCGCCTCCATGTGCTCTTCCAAAAATCTTTCATTTCTTCTTCTCCACACCAAAACACGCCCATCCGAATGGAACAAATTGAACTTACTTTCATCCGTAAACAAACATCTACCCCATTCAGCTATTCCCCAGTTCTGGTGGTCCCTAGCCCATTGGAGACGCACGGCGCGATGACGTCGGTTCATTAAAGGGCATGAGGCTCTTCTTTTCGCTCTTAGCCCAGAGTCGTGCAATCTTCGTCTGACAGTTTGGTTTGACAGCTGGATCCCCGTCGTGGCCCTCAACACGTTGTTGATGGCACTTGCAGTAGTGGTCGGTTTTCTCTGGATCGCCCTTCGAACAAAGCGATCCTGCGCAGCGGTTGTTTTCCGAGTTCTTCCTCCACGACGGTAATTAATGTCTCCAGCTGCCAGACGTCGAATTGCACGACTTATGGACCTAGAGGAGGTCCTAAAAAGTGCCGCAATGTTGTCGATGGTGTCGCCCCTCTCTCGCATTCGTGCCACGATGGCTAATTCATCCGGACTTAAACGCGGCATTTTACAAATTACTCTGCTCACAATAGCGGAAGAAAAAGGTTTGGTTTTTAAGGTAACATAAGTAAAACGATAAGTTCTTCAGCTAAAAAGACACATACACAAATGAAAAACCAATCGAACGAGTTTTACCCGAATAGGAGATAATGTTGAATAAAAACAATTTTTAATACCAAAATTGAATTCAGAAGAGACGAAACCATAAGAAATGAAACCACACACTCCTACAAAAACATTTCCGTCCCTTAAGTAAGGGTTGCTAAGAAGGACACCCCCACTACGTTGCAAAATGTGTCCCTAGGCCAGTCAAATTAGAACAAATTTTTCCGTTTGAGGGAAAAAACTGTTGGAGTTTTGGAAATTTGACAGTAGTTTCCGGTAAGGTGTACTGTTGAACATACTAAAAGTCCCCAACTCTACCTATTGAGCTCGAGCCGCCATCTTGGAAAAATGGTCCTTCGATCCAATTTTCTGCTCATATTCCGCTAATCATCAGAGATATTCAATTAAGTGTCATAAAAAATCAAGGCTATAAAATTGCCCACAAAAATTGTTTCATACCGATTTTTTTCTCGTATATGTTGATATTAATAAAATTAACTTAACAAAAAAAAAACAAAAACTAAGCGATTTTTTGCCTATGGCTAAAGATATTGTCTCCAAAATTTGTGAAGATGTTGGCAGTCCACATCAAAGCTAAACGTGACAGTTGAGATAGAAAAAATTGCGAAAATATTTTTTAATTTTTTTTTCAAATTAAGCAAAATATTGATTTTCGAGTTTGACATTTCCAACAGGGCGGAGTGAAGGTTTCAATCGAACATGAATCAGTTTTGATATTTACATATTGTAAGACAAGATTTCATCAGTATTGTGCCTTCACGAGCTTCTGGAATGCTCGATATGAATTAAACTGAAAGAATAATCGCTAAGTCCAAAAAGTGTTGTCGATTGGTTCTGGAGGAAACATTTCGAAACAAAAGACATCAGAAAAGGATATACAGAAGGTCCAAAGGTTATTCAACTGTATATGACCCCCATATTGATGTGTCTTATCCAAAATAGTACAAAAGAATCAATCAAAATGTTAAAATCCACCCTGTATAACAAAAAGTAACGATACAAAATGGAAGTAATAAAGCATACCTGGTGCCAAAAATACAGCCTTTACATTGCTGAAAAAAAGAACAAAATTGATCAATTTATTTGAAAGTTATTAGTCCTCAAACTTGACTTTACAAATTTCAGCCAGTGAAATAGGGAAAAGTAGAGAGAAGTAACTGTCGGAGTTCCAGAAATTTGACAGGGATGTTCGCTAAGGTATACTAATAAACATACTGAAAGTCCCCGCCACTACCTATTGTGCTCGAGCCGCCATCTTGGAAAAATGGTAATAAATTTGATCGAAGGACCATTATTTCAAGATGGTGGCTCAAGCGCAACAGGTACTGGCGGGGACTTTTAGTATGTTTATTAGTATACCTTAGCGAACATCCCTGTCAAATTTCTGGAACTCCGACAGTTACTTCTCTCTACTTTTCCCTATTTCACTGGCTGAAATTTGTAAAGTCAAGTTTGAGGACTAATAACTTTCAAATAAATCGATCAATTTTGTTCTTTTTTCCAGCAATGTGAAGGATGTATTTTTGGCACCAGGTATGCTTTACTACTTCCATTTTGTATCGTCACTTTTTGTTATACAGGGTGGATTTCAACATTTTGATTGATTCTTTTGTACTATTTTGGATAAGACACATCAATATGGGGGTCATATACAGTTGAATAACCTTTGGACCTTCTGTATATCCTTTTCTGATGTCTTTTGCTTCGAAATGTTTCCTTCAGAACCAATCGACAACACTTTTTGGACTTAGCGATTATTCTTTCAGTTTAATTCATATCGAGCATTCCAGAAGCTCGTGAAGGCACAATACTGATGAAATCTTGTCTTACAATATGTAAATATCAAAACTGATTGATGTTCGATTGACACCTTTACTCCACCCTGTTGGAAATGTCAAACTCGAAAACCAAATTTTTGCTTAATTTAAAAAATAAAATAAAAAATATTTTCGCAATTTTTTTTTTCCATTTCAACTGTTACGTTTAGCTTTGATGTAGACTGCCAACATCTTCACAAATTTTGAAGACAATATCTCTAGCCATAGGCAAAAAAATCGTTTTTTTTTTAAATTTTTTTTGTTAATTTAATTTAATTAATATCAGTAGATACGAGAGAAAAATCGGTATGGAACAATTTTTGTAGACAATTTTATAGCCTTGATTTTTAAAGAAACCTAACTGAATACGTCTGATGATTAGCGCAATATAAGCAGAAAACTGGATCGAAGGACCATTTTTCCAAGATGGCGGCTCGAGCTCAATAGGTAGAGTTGGGGACTTTTAGTATGTTTATCAGTACACCTTACCGGACATTACTGTCAAATTTCCAAAATTCCAACAGTTTTTTCCCTCCAGCTTTCCTTATTTGACTGGCCTACCCCGTATGCGATTGAACATGAAATAAAAATTTTGTCTCTAGGTCTTTTTCTTCTCAAGTTATCAATTACCAATTTTTTGAAAACAACCCCTAACAAACAATATCAAAGGGGGTTTGATATGGTTGATGTGGTAAATCTGTTGTGACACAGTACTATCCCATCCTGATGCCCGCTCCAGCAGGCTACATTCTAAGTCGGTCCGCAGGGGCTTAAGGCACTGACCGTAGATAATCATTTTAGGGGTGAGTAAAGAGAATATTTTTCATGGGACAGTTTTTCAAGTGAAAGTATCAATTGTTGTCAAATTTGCCTCGATAATATGGCCAGTTGTAACGTTAATTGTCGAAAAGTGTAGATTGAGGAAAAAATGGCATAACTTTTTTTTAAACAGAAATAGGGGGATGAATCGAAAACCTTTTCGAGAGAATACATCATTCTTCATATTTTTGGTGTTGGTATCCACAAAAAAAATTTCTTGGCAAAATGGGGGTTAGCGAAATTTTCAAAACTTTTGCATTGCTTTATTTGACACCCTGTAGAAATTTCATTGGGCTTTCTCAATATCCGCAAAACTTGGATCCGATAGCCAAAGAATGAGGCTATCCACCAGTTTAAACAGATCCAAAATCGCGCGAAAGATTCCAAAGCTGTCAAGTTTTGAAAAACTATACAAATATCGACGTAGACACTTATTTTGTTGACCACTTTAGAATAGAATAGAATCGAATGTTTATTGTTCGAACCAAAATGGTGTACAACTGTGTACATTTTGATTTCATGACAAAATCATAATTATGAAGTTGCACCTCACCAAAAAGCGGTCATAGAGTACTTTTCTTTTATGTAATTTTTCCTTCAAAATTTTGAATTGGAATTCTCAAGGAGGAAAGACTATTCTCTGACCTTTTTGTGACATTCTGTGAAATTTTGATTTTGCCACAAAACTATACTCAGTTTGACTCTTGTGATTTCAATATTCGAAAATTAGTGCAGTGGTTTCAAACAAAACATTATCTGAATTGAAAAATTAAGAAGTTTCCAAAGAATTGTCGCGCGACTTGTTCCAAAGTTCCAGAAAAAAAGCTGCAACTTTGACATATTCACTTTTAGTGAAATTTTGAGGTCGGCGGAGGAGCCATTCCAAGTTGCACCCCACAACAAAGCAGAATACTTTTCGCTGCTGCAAAATTCAAAATAAAATTAATATCTCAACTTGACATTTTCAATTTTATTCATTAGTGCAATTTTTTCAAGAAAGTCCGTTTTCTCCCGTGAAAACTATTCGTCGAGAGTTTCTCTAAACGATGTCGCACAATATATTGTCAAGATTTCAAAGAAAGACTTCGTTCTGACAAATTTCGACACATTCGTGACATTACGTGACGTAACGTGACAACTCATGACATTCTGGTTTTAGAATATCACCATGCCAATCGTCAGTCTCCCTAAAAGGCGTTTGTGAAAGACGTTTGGTCACAAAACAGCAAAAAGCTTCATTTTGACTCGTAACATAGTGTGGCATTTCATGTCATTTTGGTTTCGTGACATGAACATATCGAGTTGCACTCTGCCGAAAGCGCTTGCAAGGCACTCACTTTCCACTGATTCAATTTTCATTAACGTCAATTTTCAATCGTAAAACAAAAACAAAAATTGTTGTCGAGAATAAAAAATGGTGATTGTGGTTTTCAGTGATATTGATATCTGACATTGCGTGACGTTTCATGTCATTTTGGCTCCATGACATGGCCATATCAAGTCAGTCTTCGTGGAAGGCGCTTGGCAAAGACTTTACTAGGAGGTGTCACAAAACTTTTGGTTACAAAATACCAAAAAAAACATGTTGAACTTATGTGACATATTGTGACATTTTGTGTCATTTTGATTTTGCGACATATCCATATCGAGTTGCACCTCGCCGAAAAGCACTTGTGAATCACTTTTCATTGGTTCCATTTTCAATAATTTACAACTTCCAATCCCAGAACCGACAACAACAAAACTCTTGACAAAAATAGAGAATACCGATTTGTGTTAGTTCCGATGTCTGACATTAGTTGACATTTCATGACATCCCTGTTCCACGTCATGACCAAAATAAGTCAATCTCCGTAAAAGGTGCTTGTAAATGGACTTTCCTGGGAAGTATCACACGACTTTTGGTTCCAAAATACTAAAAAAGCTTCATTTTGACATATTTATGACATTTTGTGCCATTTCGTGTCATTTTGATTTTGCACATAACCATATAGAAATGCACCTCGCCGAAAAGCGCTTGTGAGGCACTTTTTATCAGTTTACTCATCAGTTATGTCAATTTTCAATTGTTGAACAAAAACAAAATTATTGGTTTTTTGCGGTGTTTGACATCGCGTGACATTCCACGACACTTTGGTTTCGTTGAATAACCATACCAAATCAGTCTCTGTAAAAGGCGCTTGTCGAAGACTTTTCCAGAGAGTTTCTCACAAGTTTTGGTTCCAAAATACCAAAAAACTTCATTTGGACCTATTTGTGACATATTGTGACATTTCGTGACATTCGGCTTTTGCGACATAACCATATCGAGTTGCACCTTGCCGAAAAACGTTTCTGGGCACTTTCCATCAGCTCAATAATTGTCAATATCGTCAACTTTCAATCTTAGAACAAAAACAAAACTTTCCAGCGGAAATTGGAATTAGGTCTTTTCGACTTTTCTTCGATATTTGACATCGCGTGACATTTCGCTGCCATTTCATGACCATACCAAGTCAGTCTCCGTGAAAGGCGCTCGCAGAAAACTTTCTTAGGAAGTATCACACGATTTTTGGTTTTTTGAAAATAACCAAAAACTCAATTTTTTTTGACCTGTTTGTGACACATTGTGTCATCCAATGACATTTCAGTTTAGTAAAATAACCATATCAAGTTGCACCACGCCGAAAAGCGCTTGTGAGGCACTTTTCACGAGTTCAATTTCTCATAATGTCATTTTCCAATCCTTAGAACTAGAGCAAAAGTTCTTGGCAAGAATAGAAAACGGAGATTGGTGATTTTTCTTCGATATTTGACATTGAGTGGAATTTCATGACATTTTGGTTTCACGTCAAGACTTTCCTGGATAACGTCACAGGATTTTTGGTTCCAAAATACCAAAAATAAAACTGCATTTTGACCTGTTTGTGACATACTGCGACATTCCGTGACATTTTGTTCTTGTGACATGAACACATTCACTTGCACTTCGCTTCGTGTGCACTTCGCACTTCGTAAAGTGCCATTGAGGCAATTTTTATTGGTTCAAAAAAAATTTCACAAAAAAAATATGCAAATTTGTGTTTCCTCCTTGATATTCAAAATTATGTGATGTTTCATGACATTTTGGTTTCATGTACCGACCATAACAAACTAACTTCATGGAAGACGGTTGCCTGACACTTTCCTGGAAAATGACACGCAATTTCTGGTTTTAGAAAACCAAAAAAAAAACACACTCTGATCTATTCGTGGCGTACTGTGACATAACATGACATTTTGATTTCTGTCACACAACCATTTTGAGTTGCACCTGGTTAACAAGCACCTGTGAGGCAATTTTCTCCAGTTCAGTTTTCAACAATGTCATCCTTCAATTTTCTTCGGTATTTGACATTGCGATACATTTCATGTCATTTTGGTTCCATGTCGTGACCATATCAAGTCAGTTTTTGTGGAATGTGCTTGGCGAGGACTCTCCTAATGTCACAGGACTTTTGGTTCCAAAATGCTGAGAGAAAGCATTTCAATCTCTTTGTGACATATTGTGACATTTCGTGACATTTTGGTCTTGTGACAACCGTATTCACTTGCACCTCGCTGAAAACTGCTCATGAGGCAATTTAGTTGTCCCAGTTTTCAATACTGTTCAACTTTTAGTCGTAGAGCAAAAAATGAAAAATTGTTGACAAAGAAGAAAATAAATTAATTTGTGTTTTTTCCACGATATCTGACATATCGTGACATTTTATGACGTGTTGGTTCCATGTCATGTCCATAACCAATTAACTTTATTAAAGACGCTGGTCTAACACTTTTCGGGAAAATGTTAGACGATTTCTGATTCCAAAATACCAAAAGACTACATAGTGACCTATTTGTGACACATTATGACATTTCGTGACAATTTGATTTTGCGACATAAACATATCAAGTTGCACCTCGCCGAATAGTGCATGTTTGCACTTTTCTTCAGTTTAATCTTCAATAATATCAACTTTCACTGGTAGAACAAAAACAAGAATTCTCGGCAAAAATAGAACATGGAGATTTGTGATATTTCTTCAATATTTGATGTCGTGCATGACAGTTTGATTTTATATCATGACCAAATGAAGCCAGTGTCCGTTAAAGACCTTTGTCGAAGACTTTCTTGGAAAGTTTTTGGTTCCAATATGGGTACCAAAAAAACTATTCTGACTTATTTATGACATAGTGTGACATTTCATGTCATCCAAGTTTTGTGACATGAACATGTCGATTTGCACCTCGCCAAAAAGCGCTTGTTCATCAGTTCACTTTTCAGTTCCATCAATTCCAATTGTAGAACAAAAACAAACTTTCTCGGCAAAAATAAAAAATGAGGTTTTGTAATTGTTTCCGATATTTGACATTGCGTGACATTCATTGTCGTTTTGGTTTCATGCGATGACATTACCAAGTCAGTCTCTGTAAAAGGTGCTTGTCGAAGGCTTTTCTAGGGAGTGTCACATGACTTTTGGCTCCAGAATACCAGAGAAAAAACTTTATTTGGACCAATTTGTGGAACATTATGACATTTGGTGACATTTTCGTTTCGCGACATAACTATATCGACTTGCAGCTCGCAGTGAAGTGCTTGCAGAGCCTATCCCACTTCTCACTGGCTTAATTTTCAATGATATTTAAATTTCAAAAGTGTGCTTATAGAACCAACAATAACAAAAGTTGACAAAAAATCAAAAATTAAAACAGCTGTTTATAGTTTCGTTGCAAAAGTTAGTAAGTTTTCCGTAAATGCAAGTAGCTATTTACTTCATGAGTAGTAGTGATCTCATTACGCACAATGAAGGGGTGGGTAATAAGAATGAGCTTGGAGCTTCAGGGTAACAGGATCATTAGAAAAGCACCTTTCGACGAAATAGTAATAACATCTCTCAGAATATCTTCAAAATTACCTCATAAAAATATCTAATCATCGAAATTTCAACCGCAGCTTTCTAACTTCCAAGTGCAAGTGCATCCTCATTATTATCTAATTAACTACATATACCTAGTATCTGACAAAAAAAGTCTGTGCAGGTAGAGGACAGTAATCTACAAAAGAACATAGGTACAGCAAAATGATCCAGCATTCATTTTTCGTCGTTTCATCTATTTTGAAAGCCTTTCGTCAACAATGTGCAGGTAGTTTTGCGATTCTCGACCATTCTCACTCTACTACATCCCTCTCTCTCTGACCGGCATCATAACCTCTATTTATTATATATACATTCCTCCCCCAATATACTCAAAAGCAAAGCATTTTACTGCCCGATTCACTTAGGAAAATAATACAATTTTATCAAAAAACTCACCACCCTTGGGTTTATGTGCAGAGAGCTCAGAGGAGATTGCATCGTGTTTAAAATCGGTGTTTTTGCTCTGGTAAAATCAACGAAAACAGCTGAAACACTGACCCAAGCAACGGTACCGGCGTTGCGGAACCTCTAAGGGAATAAGGGAAAGGGACGCCACTCTCTGATGCCTCGGCCAGTGGCGTTCCACTATGACAATGAACAGCTACAAAAGCCATATATTTCCAGTATGATTGGGTACTTGAATAATTCACTACTGACATGATAGCGAGAGAAGACGAAACGAAATCAAAAAGAAATAGAAGAAATATACTGCTAAGGCAGTGAACAATACAATTTTTTTTTAAATAAGTTATTCATTCGATGGAAAACTTATATTGCCCGTTGCCGACGCTACTGTAATTCGCGGTGAATCGCAGTAGGATGTTGCCATCGGGGCTGGTTTCGGCCATAGCGCTTCAGCTATAATGCTGGGACAAGGTCACACTGGGAGAAATCAGCTGATTCGTGCACTTTAATATTCTTGAAATATTTGCTTTCTACTTGTCATAATGTTACCAATTTTGGTATTATTTCCGGTCCGGTCTCAACTTATTTTCTTAATGATCGTCCATCTATTTTTGTTGAATTCCAGAAGATGGAGTTTCTCACTACTTAAATTACTATCATGGTGACAGTTGACGATGGCGAAAAGGCGAAATCGGTTGGTAAAAGAAAAAAAATACAAAAACTGTGGTGTAGTTTCAAGTTTCAACAGATATACATTCAATTTTTCTTCTAGTTTGGCTTGTGATTTTATTTCAAAATGGACCTCTTGTTTTGGTTGCGGTGGCGCATCCACTATTTTCGCAAGTTCAGCGACAGATCGAGCGTTGAAGTCTCCATCTACATCTTGCATTATAACCCTCGGAGTCGTCAAATAAAATGAAAAATCGGTCAAAACTGAGCCATTAACTATATGCAATATGCATCACTTATCTTGGGAAAGTATCTCACCGAAGAAAGTATGTCAATATTAATATCTGCCCTCAAAAATTCTTAGCCAGACTCTCAGCATGCCTCACAGTGGTCGGAAAATAGAAAAAACGCACAGAAATTCTGAAACGTTCAGAATGAATAACTAATTATGAAGATACTTTTGGGAAAAATACTGGAAAAAATCTATATTCAGATTAGGGGTTGTGACAGGGGGTGAAATGTTGAAGAAATGCCTGAAATTTTCTAAACTCTTAGAACAAGTAGACATCGAGTGGATCTTGTTAGGAAAATTATTTTCCAAAATCCAACATTAAAATAGGGGATACCAAATTTTTCAATAATATCATAATCAGTATCTAGACAAAAGAGTACACGTTCTGAGGAAAGATTTACGAAAAAATTACCTTCAGACAACACAAAGAGAAGACAACGGATAGACATTCTTGAGAACAATTATGGAGAAAACCCAACGTCAAAATAGGGAATGAAACAAGGGGGAAAATGTCGAAAAAGTGATTAACATTTTTTAATTCATTAAGATCAGTGGACTATGGTCCCGAACTCCAGAATTCCAGAAGAAAATCTCTTTTCAGAATAGGGGTAGCGATAGGGGTGGAATTGATGAAAAACAATAAAAGTTCACGAAACTCTCAGAATAGACATTCTAGGAAAAAATATTTGATATCATGCTTCATCAAAATTGGGAATAGGCCAGGAGATGAAATTTCAAAAAGCCGAACAAAATTTCTAAAACTGTCCATGAATTAACTTGTTGGTCAAGTCTTGGGCCCAATTTTAGCTATTTATGATGCACCAACCTAACCAGTTAGTGTTGCTGCTTTTTCCTAATTTCTAATAATATGAGCATAGTTAATTAAAAAATACTTTATGAGCATCAGTGCGGGGAGACCCGAGGGCAGTTTCGCATCCAGTTACCACTTTAATCCTAAATGAGGTGATTAGTGATGTGAAGTCCTAACCCAGAAAGAAGACTGCCTGGAATTTTCAATTAGTTTTCACATTATGGGCGATTTGACTTGAAAAGGGACCTTGCGGCCAAAGTAGTGGAAAGTAGCAAAAATGAAAAGAAATCCTCGGTGATTCAAAATTTACAGTAATTTTGTTATTTAAATGTGAAATTTTGCCTAAAAAGGGACCTAGAGGCCAAAGTAGCAAGAAATAGCAAAAACTTTTCATTGCATTTTGTAGCTTAAGCATTAAGCTATAACATGGTATAAATTATAGGGTGAGATTCGGCGAAAGTTGGAAAGAAAGTCTCATTGAATACAAAAATGTACAATAATTTTGTTATTATAATGGGCAATTTTGCCTGAAAAAGGACCCAGAGGCCATAGTATCAAAAAGAATCGAAAACTTTCCGTTGCATTCTGCACCTGAAACATTAAAATGTGACCCGCTATCAACTATAGTATAGGGTGGAATTTAGCAGGAGTTGTAAAGGAAGTCTCATTTTGATAGAAAATTTACAGTAATTTTGTTATTTTAATATGCAATTTTGCCTAAAAAGAAACCCAGAGGCCAAAGTAGCAAAAAGTAGCAAAAACTTTTTATTGCATTTTGTAGCTGAAATATTGAGGTATAACATGGTGGTAATTATTGGACGGAATTCGGCGGGAGTTAGAAGAAAAGTCTTCTTGAATTACGAACTTCACATTAATTTTGATTTTTTACCAGCCTTCATAATAAAATCACTAGTTCATCTTGGCTGTGTTAATAGTCAACTTCATTAATGATTTCTCATAGAGAAAACCTCACAGATTTCAGTGGTAGCTGCTGTTATTCTCACAAAGAGTCGGCTTTTATGTTATTCCAGGAAGAAAGTCGGCACTTGACGCTCATTAACGAATGGGCTCTTCAATACTGCAAGTGAGTCAAGTTCAGACCTGGGTTTCGGAAATTAATATTCCTTCAACAATTGCAGTTCTTGAGCAAATAGTAGCCCAAACACTCTGCTATGGTATTTCAATGCCAAAGTTGTCAAAAAAAAATATTCAAAAAAGGAACTTCTGCGCGTATTTTTGATTTTCCGACCACTGTGTGCCGTGGGAAACCATTGTTTTTCACAGTGGTGCACATCCAGACAAATATCGACTTCTCTATGGAATACCAGTCCATTTCGCACGAGTAATCTCCAGATAGGTACAAAAAAATTACTAAAAATGTGAAGAAAAACCAGTCGCAAACCTTTCTAATTTGCATTGTGCTTTTTTACAAAATAATGAAATTATTGAAAGTTCGTTGCTTATTACTTCGCAAGTGATCTACAATGAGTGCTTTCCATTTAAAACACTTTGTGCCGATTTGTGTCGACACCAAGTCGACTCTTGGCAGGGACATAAATGGAACACGTTTCGTACGCGTGTGTTACGAATGTCATATTTTTGACCCGGTCATGCGCAGAAACGGCTGTCAAAACTCAAAATAAGAATAACTATAATTAATTAATCAAATAAGATGCTTGGAAGCCTTAGAAGTGTTTACCAATTCCACGTTCACCTACATAGGTACAAATATTGCATAATATTTAGGTATACGTGAATGAAAACTCAGCCATTTGGGCCCAGTTTTTCAATCGTGAATTTAACTTGTAATTGAGTAACTTGTAGTTATATCGTGTGATCAAATGAATTCTTATTTTGAGTAGGCTGTGGCCTGGTCAAATTCAGGGGTGCGAAGCTGCGTTCGGCTAGGCCACAGCCTACCTAAAATAAGAATTCATTTGATCACACGATATATGTAAGCAGTGGCATTAGCTAAATTCGAAGGTGTTTGTCAATAATTTTTAGAGTGTTAGTTACACAACTACAAATTTCTGATCAAGAAGTATGTTAGTTTGTACTGGATATAATAGCCGACGTGCAGCCTAAAATTACGTAAATGTCAGTGTTGATAAAAAAAATAAAGCGGGAATTTTGAGAGGTTTTACGAAATTTCAAACCCAAATATACCCATCTGAAAATGAAGCCTCGCTAATCATAATCTTGCGAAAGTAGATTTACTCTCTATAAATTGAAGTACAATTCAAAACAAAAGTGAACTATTTTCAAAAATAACTAGAGCGGTAAAAAATAGGAGAGAAAGGGGGAGGGTGCCCTCTGTTACCTTAGCCCCTGGAATAGTTTTATCAAACTCGTTATTATTATTCAATGAATACTTATTCCAATGAAACTTTGTTCAAAATTTGATTGACATTGGTCGAACGGTTTAATATCATTGTGAGAAAAAGAGTCAAAAAAGGCAACTCCAACACCCTGCAAACATCGCCTTTTATCAAAATTTTGCAAGAGTTACTTTCACAGATTCGTTTATTCGTTTTCTTCTCCTGTGAGTTACCATTCTGAAGTCAGTATCTGTTGGTCCGCTCTCATTCTGCACTCCAGCAGCATGGGCAAAGGTTGAGATATCCTCTTCGGGTCGGGTCTTATTGTTTACTTTTGGTTTATCAGAATTTCAATTCTCTCACAATTTTTCTTGGTCCTTGATCGCCCAGGAATCGATCAAGACATAGCTCTATATATCTTCACAAAGCTGCACACGACACGACCTATGCCTCCATACTATATGACTTCACGTTGAGTACTTCAATAATTGAGAGAGAAACTTTTGAACACACACTACCAATTACTTGCTGCGTGATACACGTCAAGTCAATTATCTCACTTGACGGTCGCTTTGCTTAACTTCGCCGATGTGTTTCACTTTCGCTGCATATCCAGATCTGTCCACCCTGGCCCGCGCCACATTTCATATACTCAAGTGTTGCAGTCGAAAATATTCAAAGCATCTTCCCCTATGTAGCAGCATTGACCCAGCCACTATACTCTCCTACGGCTCCAGGCAAAGTTCATCGAGTCACGTATTTCCCAGCAAGGGTTCGAGGTACGGCACATCCGCCAATTGTGCAGATGTGCCTCAAGGTAGATTTATACTCGCAGAAAAAAAGAATAAAAATAAAAATAACGATAAGAATGAAAATAAGAAAAATAAGAGCGGCAACTGCCCATTTATGCTTCAGAAATAAAAATTAGAATAAAAAATAGTTTGAAACATTGCTCCTAGGTGTCGCTCGAAGCATTAAAATGACAGTCGTCAAAATTTTTAGTTACAGTTTTTAGCTTTATGCTGTTGTTATTGTGGTCGTTTTCTTACTTGTTTTGTTTGGTGTCATACAATATCACTAATCTGTAATAATACTTGAATAGGTAGGTGTCCAAAAGAACTTTTTACATCGCATAATTTCAAATTAATATCATGTGTAGTGTAGGTATCTACTTCTCAATCTAAATTATTGCAGTAATACAATTATCACTGATGTGGACTTGGGAGGATAACTGGTAGATGGCGCCACGGTTGGACCGCCGTTACAAAGCAACCCATAGGAGTTTCTCGCCTACCCGAAGACAGGCGGTTTCAGGCAACTCTTGCTACATCGATGTACTGCGGATTGCATGAAAGCAGCCACCATCGTCATCGGCAAAGCTCGACTGCGTTCGTCACTCGTTTGGCTTATCTTTGAGCAGAGGTTGGAAATATTCAACTTGTTATTTTTATTCTTAAATTTCTTGGGCAGTAGCGGCGATAAGTGTTTTTTTTGGAGGGTAGTATGGGGGCATAGGTCGTGCCGTGTGCAGCTTCGTGAAGATATATAGACCTATGTCTTAGTCGATTCCTGAGAGATCAAGGACCATGAAAAATTATGGTGGAATATTCGTATCTACTGCAGGCAAATATGGTGGAGGCGCCAAAATCAGCTTCATCTGGTAATAAGAAACTGGTTGTAGCTCGTCTGTTTTTCAACGGATTTCAACATCTGGAACGTCATTTTGTAGACAAAAGAATTCTCTTCTTATTTCATACCTAAATTCACAAACGTCATTTCGTGAAACTGTCAAATCTGTATTTATCAGACATGCTAAATTCCGCCCTTTTTTGAAGGTTATCCGATATTTTTGAAACCTGGCAGTATCATAGATCTTGAAGTGCTCTTTTCGAATTTCTTCTTTTCCACTTCGTATCTTTGCCGTTTTGGCTGCCATATTGAAAAGATGGCGCCCAAAAAACAGTTTTTTGTCAATATCTTGAATTCAACTGACTCAAGATTAAAATGTGTGTATGCGGAGAAAAGCCCATTCCAATCTCTACAATTTGACATATCAGTCATTAATGTGCGATTCACGGTTCTTGAGTTAGAGCTTTCAGAACTTCCGGAAGCATCAACTTTCGGCATTCAATCAGCATGTTAAATTGATACCACCGTCATGTAGTAGGCAAATAACCCATCAATAGCTCTTGGCCATTAACCATAGATGATAAAAATTCAGAAAATCGATCATGGTAATGTTATTTGTGTAATTACAGGGTGAACTGTGAAAGAAAAACTGAATTTAGAAAGAAATAAAGGTAATATAGCATTTGAAGGATATCAGATACATTCGAAACTCATTATTATGATGAAATTTGGGGTCATATTTCAGAATATCCACTTTTTCGCTTCGTATCTTTGCTGTTCTAGCCATAATTTTGAAAAAATGGCGCCCAAAATAATATATTTTCGTTTTTTTTTTTGAAAATTCAACATAAAACTTTAGAATTCATATCAAAAGTGAAGGTCCATTGAATTCTCTACAATTTGACGTCTGAATCACTCATGTGCGACTTACGGTTCTCAAGCTATACCTTCTCAAAGTTAATTTTCCCTTAGAGTTCACCCTGTAGTTGCATAGCAACCGTTACTATGATTGATTTTCTGGATATTAATGGTCTGTGGTTGACAATTCATCATTATTTATGGTAAATTTGACTGCCACGTGGAGCTAAGCTCAACTTGACATGCTGATTGGATGACAAAAGTTGATGCTTCAGGGAGCTCTGGAAGCCACAACTCAATAACCGGAAATAGCACGTACACGAGTAAGGTGTCAAATTGTAGAGAATTGAATAAGCTTCCATTCTCATACAAACGCTTCCACCTCACATTGACTGAAATGAAGATATTGACAAAAAACTGTTTTTTGGGCGCCATCTTCCCAATATGGCGGCCAAAACGGCGAATATACGGAGTGGAAAAGTGGAAATTCGGAAAGGGCACCTCAAGATCTATAATACTGCCAAGTTTCAAAAATATCAGATAACCTTGAAAAAAGGCCGGAATTTAGCATATCTTATGAGGACAATTTTGACAGTTTCCCGGAATAACGTTTGTAAACTTAGGCATGAAATAAGAAGATAATTTTTTTGTCCACAAAATGATGTTTCAGATGTTGAAATCCGTTGAAAAACAAACGAGCTACAGCCAGTTTCGTATCATCAGATGAAGCCCATTTTGGCGCCTCCACCATATTTGCCTGCAGCAGATGTCAATATTCCACCATAATTTTTCATGGTAATTGATCACCCAGGAATCGATTAGGGCATATCCCTATATATCTTCACGAAGCTGCACACGGCCAAGCCTTTTTTGACCCTATGCCCCCTGACTAGGGGCAAGGATCGCGTCATTAACGGAAGGGAACACAAGCCACGGAAGGCTTTAAAACACATCGTAGAATATTATTCTGCATAAGTTAACCGCGTTACTTGATTAATCAATAACATTGAGGATGATTTGTGCAGAATGTAGGAAACATTTCGCCCTCAAAGACTCTTCTACGCCGCCACTGTTGCCATATCTGCGCATCTTCAATACGCAACAGTGAATGGAAAGTTGGAATTTCTTATTCGTATTGTTATTTTTTATTTTGGTGTATAAATGCTTCCATCTGAAAGCTCATTTTTAACATTTTCTTATTTTTATTCTTATTGTTATTTTCTATTTTGATTCCTATTTTCTGCAAGTATAAATTCACCTTTATACGCGCGTCGTGGTCTCCAGTGGGTGACGGAAAAAAGATCGAAATCCAAAAGGTCGAAAACAAAACATCGAATGCATAAAGTCGAAAAACAGAATAACGAAACCACAAAACATCGAAAACACTATTGTCGAAAGTACAAAAGGTCAAAAATCAAAATGTCGAAATGAGGAAAGATCGAAATGCAATCGAGCGACCAACCTCACATAGAAAAACCAAAAGGTCGCAAATCAAGAGATCGAAAAGTGAAATATCGAAAAGCAGAAGGTCGAAAAACAAAGGATCGAAAAGCAAAACATCGAATAATAAAATGTCGAATAACACAATGTCGAACTAGGAATACTTGTTTTAAATGTGATTACAATTCAGATCGATTGAGGGGCTGTGTCCCTTCAGAGAGCACTTGAGGAAAAAATTCACTCTCACTTTTCGACTTATTCTTCTGAGAGAAATCACCTCCCGAACTATTATGCAAGGTCACTGAAACACCTGTATATTTTTTTAAAATCTGATCAGCGTCTCAGCGTCTTTGACGCAAAGTTAACTTGAACACATGATCTGTGTACATGGACCTCGTCAGGTTGAGATACCCACGATAGTTGGAGATGGCGTCCAATGAGGCGGAATGGATTGTTTTCGGTCGTATCTTTTCAACCGCTTCACCGATTGACGCAAATTTTATACAGATAGTTCTTAGGTACGTGTCCATGATTTGATAAAGAAGAACTTCAACAAAAATATCCAGTGGCGTAGATACTGGTTGGTCGACTTTTCTTCTTGTTCCAATTTTTAAGCTGCTGTAAATTTCCTAAAATGACCATAACTTTGAATTCTGGATTTAATTTTGATGCTTAGACTTTCTAGCGAAATCTGAGATATACTGATCAACCTGTGAAATAAAACACTATGAGTGGATGTGGAATAGCTATTTACGATACGAGTGTTAAAAGTGACAGGTATTATTTTGTGAGCGGGGACGCTTGCGAAACGAGCATTAGCGAGTAGAGCAACCCCGCGAACAAAATAAGACACTTTTAACCCGTGTATCGTACAGGATTTTATCTACAATGGTCTTTGAAATGTTTGGTAAATGTCAGAATTTATTGAAAATATGACAGGAATGCGCAGAATCATCATTTTTCACGTCGCCCATGACGACGTGCTAAAAGTGACGGGTATTATTTAACGCTTGTAGATAATAAAAATTATTGTAAAATAAGAGAAATTGATATAATGGAATATAATATAGAGATTCTGGAAAAATACAATATTGAATAAAGATATCACAAAGTTGAGAAATGGTGAAGAATAAAAAAAAAAAGTTATAACAATAAAAATTAATAA
Organism: Anaspis maculata; assembly: GCA_949128115.1. Taxonomy (NCBI): domain Eukaryota; kingdom Metazoa; phylum Arthropoda; class Insecta; order Coleoptera; family Scraptiidae; genus Anaspis; species Anaspis maculata. The sequence goes on from OX421967.1 coordinate 54,971,125, forward strand.
TAATGACGGTCGGAGGCCCCAAAATGCTGGTGGGATATTAATAAATTTTGTAACAGTTGCATTGACTAAAAGACATTCATCCACTTCCATGACCGGTTGCCACCGGTCAATATTACTTCCATGGAATGTCCATTTCTTCACTTACATGATTTTCATCACTCAACTTTGTCTCGTATTCAAACATCATGCTTGTGAAGAAATGAGGATCATTTTTTTTCACTCGCTGTATAATGACTACGCCTCATGATGGCAAACACGGCTTCGAGACTGAAAGAGCGCTCTTGTATCAAAAAATATCATTTCACGCAAGAGGACCCCATTATTGACTCATTCATTATCTCACAATAAGTCCTATTTCTTACAGCTCAAGACTCACATAGACACCTGTGGGTAAAAAAGGTTCGAAAATTTTTGTTTGCGGCTGTTGAGAAACCGGAGTCGCTTCCTCCCACCCATCAATGCCATACAGCTTTACATAACGCTCAGCCATTATCAGGCACGGTCCACTTTGGAGATATCCATGATAGATACTGATAACTGATTACTCATGTCTCCAAATCGGAGCTTCCGGCTGCAAAACAAACAAACCAAACAAACAAAACAAACAAACAAAACAAACAAACAAAACAAACAAACAAAACAAACAAACAAACAAACAAAAAAACATTGAAAAACATGTTTTTTTGTATAAAACCACTTTAAAATTGCCTCTAATCGAGATGTGGAGCCATTAGTTAAGTTCTAAATGTGGAAAATAGTTAGAAACGACACCAAACTTGGCAATATTGATCCAAAATCAACAAAATTAGAAAAACAATAACACAGGCCAAAAGGCCTCCGGCTAGCCCCTCCTTTTAGACTTAGTGACACTTGGCTTGTCAGTTTGATACGAAATGAACCTGGTGGATCGATATGGGGTGTGTTTGAGCTCACATCAGTGACAGGTTGAAATTCCGGCATTTTTATTGTTGATTTTACCCCCCCCCCCCCTCCCTGCCCCATTGCAGCTTTCCTGTCAAAATTTCGAGTTGGTAACAGGCATTTTCGTATTCAGCGAGGCCTAAATACTCCGGAATGCCTTGTTAGCAGAATGTTATATGAAATGCTTCTTGCATATGATTTTTTGACAAATTGTTCTAGTCTCATTATGGAATATTGGAGTTCACTACCAAAAAAAGGTCCACATGTTCAACCTCGATAGACGCATTGTTCACGAGAAAAATCGAGTTTGAGTGTATGAAAACGTATGGTCAGAAATGCTGATTTTTCAATTACGATATTCAAGGCGAAAGAAAAACTATTTCAAACCAACTTCAATCTTGTAAGGGACTCAAATTTTGTTAGGCATAAGAACTCTAGGTCTCTAGAACGTTGTCGGTGTATTTTCGGGACATCCTGTATGTCACGGTCTCTCTTTCACTGTGAATCGTCACCCTCAAGAGGATATGTGAGGAGACTTCAACGCTCAATCAGCGGGCGCAACCCAAACTGGCGGATGCGCTACCAAAACAACAACATGCGTGTTCCATGCACCCCAGCTATCATTAGTGTCATTTCAAGCGTACACAACCTCAACTTTGTAATTGTCATTCAATTTTCATTTGTCAGCACTCAGCATTTTGGCGAGTTTCAAGATCGAATACGCCATCTGACGGCCAGCGTGTAAACGACGTTTGTGCACGGATCAACCGCAGATTTGTGTGGGCTCCTACGAGCGTTGCGGTGTTTGGTGACTTTAATTGATTCCATCTGACTTGACGCGGCGTTGATTTTTTCCAACAAAGTACGTGAGCCACGCACGTTTCATTATCTTGAATATACTAGGTGGGGTTGGTTGCAAAAGCATTGCATTTTTAAATAAGAGTGGCACGTGTACGACGACTGGCAAGCAAAAGTGGCATCAGAATGGAAGGTGGTAAGATTTGTGATTTTGTCATAGTGACAAAAAGTGGTGGAGAATTTGTTGCGTTTCCGAGTGCGAGTCGCGCTGTGGAAACCGGAAAAAGGAAGAGTTACATTTTCACCGTTTCCCGTCGAAAGCGAAAGACGCAGGTAAGATGACAAACAAACTTGGCACTGTGGAAAATATGACTACGAGAACAGCCTGGGAAGTGTCTAAGCTGCGATATGTTTGCATGTCCCGGACTGGCCTGCTTTGCAAGTACATTTAAACGTTCCAATTTCACAGGAACACTCGCAGGAACTGCTACTACTATTTTTTTCAATAACAATTCCAGTTACCTCGTGAGGAGATTCATACAATGCGCTTGTTTGTAAACACAATCCAAATATGTCTATGTTTGAACTGATGCTTGATTCGGTTCGCTTTCGACCACACAACACAAGTAAATGTGACTTCAGAATTTCCTCTCCCATCAGTATCCCATCACGATACATCGAGAATCCGTTGAGGCTTGAGGCCATCCAGTGATTGAAAACCTCCAGAGCACTCAATTCGCTTCTGCCATTTTCGAGTCCCACCGCAATACTAATAGGGTAGTGACCACCATCGAAAAATCGGCTACTTTTGCGAACGATTTCAAATCTACCGAGCTGTAAGGCGGGCTGTGACGTTTCAATCTTTTGACAGTAGTGGGGATGACCCCACCTCCGTTGCCTGTGTGTCAGTGTTGACGTTGACGTTTGCCAGCATAACATATGCTGAATTTATGCAACGAAAATTAACAACTCAACTCAACTAACAATTAAACTGAACTGAACTCCGACGAATTGAATGTTCGTTTTGCATGGCAGGCTTTCATGCAGACAAATTATCAACTAAGCCGACAACTAAGCCAACTAACGCCAACTACGATTTGGCCAAATCCCAAATCGGTAATTGGCGTTAGTGGATGTGGGAGTTTTTGGGAGTTGGGCGCACTTTTCTGCGCACAATTCAAATATCCCTTCAAATTACAACGCATGTTTCGTGACTTTTATCTTGTCATGAGATTAGCAAACATGTCTTTCCTCCTCTGGGCTCTGTTGACAGGTCTCTAAACGCTAAAGCTGCACTAGCGAGCAACAAAAACAAAAATGCACACTCCTCCACCATGACGCTGTGCAGCGGCGTAATTAACAATTAAAGAGCTTGCATGAAATGCGAACATTTGTTAGTTGGAGTTGTAGTTCAGTTCAGTTTAATTGTTAGTTGAGTTGAGTTGTTAATTTTCGTTGCATAAATTCAGCAATAACCATTGAAGTCTGATGTAGTTTTGAAATATTTATAAATCATGAAAGATTTTACCAACTTTCCATATTTTCAAGCAAAACAACTAAACAACACGAGTCACCGCACAGATACACAAAGCGTTACTAACAATATAACAATCAGCTGTTACGAGCGTTGACGGGTTGACGCTAGTGTTCTTTGTAGTAAGTTCTGTAGTGTTGTCAAGCCTGCTTCTCCGCCTATGAAAGATTGTGACGTCAACGCGCCAAATTTGAAATGATCAAAAACTTTCATGATTTTTTTTAACAAGAAAACTTACGAAAAAAAATTTGTAAACTATATAGCGTCACTTATCAAGTAGATAACTTTAAAAAAAATTATAAAAAAAAAATCGGTCACTACCCTATTAACCACGTTTCTCGTCTGGAGGACATTCAAAACCGCTCACTACTGATAAGATTTTTGAACGCGCGGGCAACACTCCGTGCCCCATCCGACATGTTTGTTTACATGCGAAGCGCATCAGCAGCGCCACCATCGGTAATGTTACTCGTCAATACCTAACCATCAGCCGTTTTGCGTCACTTCGTGAGTTAAAAATGCAGAGAAAAGTAGAAAGGCTGACAAGCGAGAAATCGCGTAAAAAATTTTTTGTAGTGACGTGTTATGTATTATGCTCCGTTCCGCCTCAACTCTTCTTTGAGCATAAGCACTTTTTACTTCCCGTTCTGTGAGGTTATGTACGATAACCGTTACGGGTGTCTATATAGGTGCATGGAACACGTCGCCCTCTACAATCCGTTTTGCCTATAGTTCTCAATTTCAATAAGTACTCAACGTGAAGCCGTAACAGTATAATACCTACATTTCAAGCTTACATGACATGAGCTGCGAGAAAAGTGTGAATTACCGCGATTTCTGGCCGAATGGATAGATTGTCAAAGCAATGACAGCTTGTCATAGCTCATGTAAGCTTAGTCACTGTTTTCTAGCTTATAGGAAATAGGCTCGGAAATTTGATTGCCACTGAAATATGCTTTCCGATTTTTTGGTTACATCGTATATCTAATTATCAAAACCAGTTCCAAATATGTTTCTGATCGAAAAACACTGATTTCCCAGCGTGACGCTTCCAACACGTCCTCCAATAACACACTGTGACGTTTCAATTTCTCTCCACCCCTCTCTTTCTCTCACGTACACATGACACCATTCCCGAACCAAACCTATATAATATGATGCGCCTCTCCGAACCACGTGCTCTGCACCCATCAGGAATAAGGGACACGCCAAATCGACGAGAGAACCGAGCAGCTTTTCGGGGTAGGGGAAGGGGTCGGGAGTGGCGCGGGGACGAAAAGGCTGCGGCGCATTTTCCACCCCCCGGGGGGGCGCCGCCGCCGTGCCGCGGAATACATCTCTAATATTCGAGCCGAATCGGAGAAAAACTAAAACATATATTCGGATCGTTTCAATTTCTGTTTCTGGCATATTTGAACGTTAACTCTCTATATAATATGAATGCTTTAACTTTGGCCGGGGAAATTCGCAGCGGCACAGCTCGTTCTTTCCGGCGGGAGACGGGGCGCCAGGCGCAGGACCGGACTGGCCCGCATTATAATGCATATATAATGTTATATTGCAAAAAAGTCCGCGGCTGTGTGCCGATTCTCCGTCGCGCCCGGCTTTCGTCGCCGGGCACGAAATGAGCATTCGGTAAGTGAGCTGGAGAGCTGGAATCGGGTGAAAATTCTATTGATAAAACACATTGTAAAGACGTCGTGGTGTAACGTAGCAATATCGTCATGGTGTTACGTAGCAAATACGTTGCAGTGCAATGTAGCAAGTACGTCACATAAAAACATCAAAACGACATGTCGAAATACGAGTCACAGAGTTCACTGTTACTCTTAAAGTACGCAACAGAAGTCGTGTCACTCTCTAAATTTTCTTCAATTTTTAAAACTGATTATCTTCGGATTCCCTTGAGCGATTTTAAACTTTCTTCATTTGGAGATAGCCCAATTCTTCAGCTTTCAGACTCTGTTTTTGCGAAATAAGAAAAATGTCAGATATTTCCACAGAGTGATACATCAAAAAGTGCAAGACTCCTGGGAGTTCCGTAATCCTCAATTCTCTCATAGGTTATATCTCGAGAGCTATGATTTCCTTCGGGCAAACTACGAGTCGCTGTTTTTGCTTGAAAATTTTCGAGGCTTGATATTCCACAATAAAATCCCGAGACCACAAGGTAGAGCCATCGCCAAACAATACATGTAAAATTTTGCCAATATGTAGCTGCCCGCCGTTTGCCCGTTGAGATTCAGAGCTCAACTGGTATACAAGGTGTCCTAGGTAAAACAATCCAACCCGATTTTCCCAGAAAATATCAAGGCAACAAAAAAAATTCAATTGGGAGAGCCCGACCTTTTAGCTTTCTTTGAGGAGGCGCCGATACTTGTAGGTGCTCCAGTTTCCAAGAAGATGCAATTTTAATCTATCGAGTCACAAGAATTTAAAAATTCATGACCGACAAAACAAGATGCTTCAGATGGAAAATCTCCTTTTTCTTTAGGCTTTCCATTGATGTGTCACTGATGTCTGTACCTTCATGACGTCATCGATCACACACTTGTTGATTTTAACATCAGCCAGTAATCAGTATTCATTGCCATGATGAGTCCAGGTATGGTAAGTGAAAAAGTCCTTTTTTTTATAAAGCTGGGTGCCAGTTCCGCAAATATTTGCTATATCATGGCATTGTTATTAGCGTTCAAAAATGGCCCAACAATAACTTGCCCTAAGGAACCTTAGGTTTATTCGCTCCCATCTTCGACGTACAGGTCCTGCGGTAGCTTTCTTTTCAGCCGGCTGTGTATGTTCCTTGTATGAAAGGAATATCCTTGCTGTGTATGAAAAAGTCCTAGTAACGGCCAGTGCAAAAATCAACAAGTGTGTGATCGATGACGTCATGAACTCCGATTATTGTGGTTGCTGGACTGTAAGACAGAATGCCTGGCTCAGTGGACCAGGTACAGACATCAGCGACACATCAATGGAAAGCCCAGAGAAAGAAAATTTTTTTTTCATCCGAAGTATTTTGTTTTGTCGGCCATGAATTTTTGAATTCTTGTGACTCGTCTGATTAAAATTGCCTTTTCTCGGAAAATAAAGAACCTACAAGCATTGGCGCCCCCTCGAAAGGAATCTAAAAGGACAGGCTTCCCCCCAATTGAGATTGCTTTTTTTTTTGTTGTCTTTATATTTTCTGAGCTGGATTGTTTTAGCTGGGACACCCTGTATGTCGAGATTATTTTTCAAATTGACACAAAATGTACAGGTCGTTCACGATTAAATTCACCCCCCTCTAGTAGATTCCCCTTTAGAATATTTCAAAGAACTAAAAACTTTTTTCCACGATTTTTCCCATGCACGGACCTTAAATCGATTCTTCAAAAGTTTCTAATCGGTATCCGTATACAGGGTGTGATATGTAACTTCTTTATTTTGAATGCAACATCCTATATTTCACTCCGTTATTTAGTGGAACCTTATTTTTTGATTACAAATATATATGACACTTATGATTTATTTTGACAAGTAAGTTGTCGGAAAAATAATAAAATAGGTGGTCGAATAATTTTGTTTCGTGGCAAGATGGCTTTGGTTTCTACAGTTCACTTGAAAAAAAAGTTATTCTCGCAGCATTTTGTCTGCAGAACTCAACTCTGCATGGATAAATGGTCTAATTTGTTTCTAATACAAGGTGTCACGTAATTTTTAATTCATTTGACTACCTATTTGATTATTATTTTGACAGCTTTCTTGTCAAAATAAATCATAAATGTTATACATCTTTGTAATCAGAAAGAAAGGTTTCATCAAATGACGTAATAAAATATGGGGTGTTGCATTTGAAATAAAAAAGTTACATGTCACACCCTGTATACGGTACCAATTGGAAATTTTTAGAAGATTGGTTCAAGATCCCTGGGGAAAATCGTTTGGAAAAAGTTTTCAGTTCTTCAAAATATCTCAAAGGGAAATCCCCTAGAGGGGGGGCTGGAATTTTATCGTGAACACCCTGTACTCTTATCCGATTTATCAAGGAAGAAACGTATGTGACAATGTCGAGAACAAGGTTGACTGATGAGTTGGTAAACGGGTCCTCAGTGGCAAACTTATCATGAGTACACCAGCACTGGATATTGAAGAAGAGGGGACCGGTGCTCTCCTATCATATTTCCACATAGTTTCGATAACACCACATCTTCATAACCTGTCGCGTCGATTATCTTCAGTGATTCTCTTCATGTTGAAGGTATGGCGCGATGTGACGGAAAAAAAGTGTCTGCCTGGAGCAGGATTCGAACCTGCGTCTTCCATTTGCCGGATGGATACTCTAACCACTAAGCTATCGGGGAAGACAACAGTCCCTCCGTCACATGCCCATATGAGAGCCGCCACAGTACTTTCCCTCCAGAGACGTCGCTCGTTTCGTATGTCATCCGGTTCACCGTTCTTATAAACCGTTGTTCGGTACCCCCCCCCCCCCCGCTAGGGCGACGGATAGGACGTGAGTGGACGTAGGAAGAGAAGTGGCGGTGCTATTCAGTTGTTCGCTGTTACTTGTTTATTTAAGTAGCGTGTTGCGTACGTGTTATTGTTGTTTGGGGTCACCATTTATAGCGCGATGTAACGAAGAAAAAATGTCTGCCCTGAGCAGGATTCGAACCTGCGTCTTCCATTTGCTGGATGGATACTCTAACCACTAAGCTATCAAGGAGACAACAGTTCCTCCGTCACATGCCCACATGAGAGCCGCCACAGTACTCCCCCTCCAGAGACGTCGTTCGTCTCCTATGTCATCCATGTTCACCGTTCTTATAAACCGTTGTTCGGTACCCCCCAGCTAGGGCGACGGATAGGACGTGGGTGGACGTAGGAAGAGAAGTGGCGGTGCTATTCAGTTGTTCGCTGTTACTTGTTTATTTAAGTAGCGTGTTGCGTACGTGTTGTTGTTGTTGTTCGGGGTCACCATTTATAGCGCGATGTGACGGAGAAAAAGTGTCTGCCCTGAGCAGGATTCGAACCTGCGTCTTCCATTTGCCGGATGGATACTCTAACCACTAAGCTATCGGGGGAAACAACAGTCCCTCCGTCACATGCCCATATGAGAGCCGCCACAAAGGCTTCGAAACATCTAAAAAGTTGTCCCCCAGACCAATCCCTTGTCTCTTGTGCAAGAAAAACTAGGAAAAACAGGGAAAAACATCATTTGGTGCACGCGTTGTGACTCTCCCAAGAGGAAATGCGATTTTTGTTGAATTAATTATTGACAATCGAGACAACTTGATCTAGTTGTCATTCATTGCCGGGAGGCAGCCGTTCGGGATTCTTCAAATGCCCGACTACGTAGAAGGAAAGCATTTATCTAGAGACAACCAGCCCGAGGGAAACGCTAGGCCAAAATTATCTAGGAAAGTCTCGAGCACGAGTGATATTTTGATGATTATTACAAAAAAGAAGTCCAAAGTAGGGGAAACCCGCCGATGATGGCATACTTAATTATGAAGCTCGGTCATCACTTTATTCTTAGCTTCATCACCAATTGCATAAGCTATTTCAATGAGCAATTATAGCTACACTTTGAAAGTGAATTAGGAATTTGACTTAATTTTGTAGTTTTTCGCAAAAAAAATTATAATGAAAAATCGAAAGTATTCCATCATAGGCACTATCCTTCCTATGATGGCATATCGTAAAAAATTGAGTCATTTTGAGGTTTTCCTACTTTTGATTGAATACGAACGGGTTAAATTGACAATTTTATAATGAAAGAATTGAAATCGATGGTAGGAGCCGAGGTAGGAGCAAAAAAGGAGTTGATAAAAAAATATCTGGAATTTTTTCTCTGAAAACAAGTAATTTTGAAAAAACTTCACCCAGAAAGTTTGCAAATGAAAATTTTTGACATAATACCGCGAATAGACATCTTTCAAAGTCAAGGACAGACCGTTTCAATTTTTCAAGTAGTCAAGGAGTCATGTCGGATGTCAAAACACCTATGTCATCAAAGGAACGGCTGAGGTATGCCATCATATGAAATTTTGACATTTTCATAAAATCATTTCAATTTTTTTCAAGTGAGAATATAGACTCAAATGGAACTAACATTCAATTATACTATAGTATATTGACTGTATATGCGAAAGGAGACACTTGAATTCAGCTTATCAAGAATGTAATTAAACGTTTACTTTTTCTGAAAATTACATCAAGGTTTATCAAAATCTATATATTTTTACATGTATCGTTCAATATGTCTGCCTATCACACAAGTCTGTATGTCAATACTTGGTGATAATGGGTGCCTACCAAAGAGGTCATTTGGCCGATGAATCCAAATGCACAAAAAATATTGACAGTATGCCATAATCGGTACCATGCCATCATCGGCGGATTTCCCCTAACAGCTGCCAGATTTTGCTGTTTGCATCCATTTTATTCTGTTGCCATTGACAGTGTGAATTGGATAAGTAAATATTATTCTTGTAGATCCAATAATCTAGGGCGTTGTATGTACATAATAATCATTTCTATTTATTGGTGAATACTAGTAAATTGATGTGACAAAGATGTGTCAGTGTCATTCATTTATTTCGTTTTTGTCCCTTGAGCTGTAACCGGAACAACCTCAGTTCCTAGTGTCTCACGCGTGTGGAAAAGACCTTCCACATCTTCAAAGTTCAGTTCCGAGTATGGCTATAATTTTTTTATAGGCAACGGTGCACATTTTCTTGATCGAAAAACCTCAACGTCTATAAGACGCATCATTCCGCTCCATTTTCTTCATAGAACTTGAATCTCATTATCATTATCTTTCTCCATTTCATCGTTCAACAATCATCCATCATTTCCGCGCATCATGCCGGAATAGTACCTTCTCAACTTTCCTAGCTGACCTAGAGTTATAGAAACAATACGAAATACACTGCAAAGTCAAGACTAAGCCATTTTGAGATTTTCCAAAGCACTGACAGCTTTTAACGTCGATAAATCTATTATATTCGTAGCGCCGACAGATTCATTATGCTCGTAGCGCCGAAAGCTTATTGATTGGTACAAAAATTTGAAAAAACGCCCTAAATCACCTCCTAGAGGCATTTCATATAATATTTTGGTAACAAGTGTTTCTAGACTAAATAGACCCTTCTAAATCTGAAAATGTCTGTTACCAAGGCGAAATATTGACTGGAAGTAAGATACCAACGATAGTTGAAGATGACGTCCAATGAGGCGTCCGATGTCAGCGTCAGATGACGTTCGGCTTCACCCATTAAACGCAAATTTTATACAAAGAGTTCTCAGGTACGTGTCCATGATTTGATGAAGAAGAACTTCAACAAAAGTATCCAGTGGCGTAGATACTGGTTGGTCGACTTCTCTTATTCTTGTGTCAATTTTTAAGCTGCTGCAAATTTTCTAAAATGACCATAAATTTGGATTTTGGATTCAATTTTGATGCTTAGATTCTCTAGTGAAATTCAAGATATACTGGTCATCCTGTGAAATGGAACACTATGAGTGGATGTGGAATAAAAATTATTGTGAAAATATGATAAGAGAAAATTAATAAATTTTGTAACAGTTGCATAACCTAAAACACATCCATACACTTCTATGATCGGTTGCCACCGGTCAATATTACTCTCATGGAATGTCGATTTCTTCACTCGCATGATTTTTGCATCACTCAACTTCGTCTCGTATTCAAACATCATGCTTGTAAAGAAATAAGGATCATTCCTTTTCACTCGCTGTATAATGTCTACGCCTCATGATGGCAAACACGGCTTCGAACCTGAAAACGCTCTCTTGTATCGAAAAATACTATTTCACGCAAGAGGACCATATTATTGACTTATTCATTATCTCACAATGAGTCCTATTTCTTACAGCTCAAGACTGACATAGACACCTGTGGGTAAAAAGGCTCGAAAATTTTTGTTTGCGGCTGTTGAGAAACCGGAGTCGCTCTCTCCCACCCAGCAATGCCAAACAGCTTCACATAACGAGGAGCTATTATCAGGCACAGTCCATTCTGGAGATAACTTGAGTGGTAGAGCTCTTGAGTGGGCCAGGGCATAACTCTGCTCGGTAGATGCTAAGCTATCATCAGTCACCGAGATGCACGTATCATCAGCATAAACTATGGTTCTGAAAGTTGACAGGTATGAAGAAAAATCATTAATAAATATTAAAAAAGCAAAGGTCCGAGGATGGATCCCTGAGGCACTTCCCGCGATAGCCGACGCCTTCGGGACATTTTCCCATTTACGGACACAACTTGGAACCTGTTTGCCAGATAAGACGCAATCAGATTCGAACTCCCCTCATCGAATTTATATCTCTTTAGCTTTTGCAATAATATTGGATGGTCTACACAATCAAAGGCCTTCGAAAGGTCCAGAAACATGGAGAGCTGAAACTGGCCCGCCTCGTAGCAATCGACAGTGGAATTAACAAATTCAGTTATTGCATCCGTAGTGTTCCTATGCTTCCTGAAGCCAAATTGACGTGGACTGAAAATTTTGTTTGATTCAAAGTACTCATAAATTTGTGAGCTAATCGCTTTCTCGACAACTTTAGAGAATACTGGCAGCAACGAAATTGGCCGGTAGTTACCAATATCCTCCTCATCCCCACCTTTAAAGACTGGTTGTTAGCGCGGTACACATAAAGACGGCAGCCTTCCGATGAAGGCTGCATTAAAACAATAACTCTTGGATTAGGAAAGCAGCAAGCGACAGTCAGAAATAAAATTCACAACAACAATCAAAAACTTTAATGCAAAACAAAGAAAAAAAACACAAACAGACAGAATTACAAAACAATAAAAAAAAAACAATGTGAATTAAATGAAATGAAAAATCCGAGTGGTTCTGATCGGGGGCAGATTCGCTGGCGCCGAGTGGCGTCCTGAAAACGAGACGAACTGCACTGAAGGTATACACCCCGGCAAACGGGAATAAACGGTAAATGGTAAAAACAATGGAAAATATGGAACTTACGGGATCTTATTCGGTGGCGGCGTCGTCCTGGCGGAGTCCGAAGGCGGCGTCGTGGTGGATGGCCGTTCTGGTGGTGGATTTCCTGGTGAAATGCACGAGTGCCCGTGTTCGTCACCAAAATGGCGGACGAACGACTCGATCCCGTCCGAAACTGGAGCTTTGTGTGCGGCTGGCTGATCCAAGCCGCTCCCCGGTGAAAGCGGTGAAAACTGCCGCTTTCTGGACTTGGAGATGCTGCAGAGCTCCTCCAGGAGTCACTATCGGACGCGATGGGCCTTGGATGGGCTTCTGGTCGAGTACGAATGTACGCCGATGGCACGACAAGATGGCCGCGAGAACGATGACCAAAAAAAGACGGCGTGGCTTCCCGCTCGACGTACGGAGATCAACGCCGCTTCGAACGAAGCGGCAAAGGCACGAGCGGAAAGGAAGCCGAAGAATGCCGAAGACGGCCGAAGAAAGTGCTGGAGCTCGTTTACGCTTGCGCCTGACAGCCAAGTGCCAGGCACACCGAACAGGGGGTGAGGGGTGAGGACTTGGACGACACAGGGATATTTTGGGTTGCATACCCTCAATGCACACGAATGCAGTTTTCAATGAACGGGGCCGAGACATACTCCCCACCAAAATACCACTCGGGGTATTTTCAAAGTTCAAAAATTAATGAAATCAAACATGATACAAAAAGAAAGAGCATAGTGAAAACAATGACGGAAGTGAAAACACAGAATGCTCACTGTCCTGAAGGGAGGGGACAAAGTTTGACCATTGGGCGTCGCAGAACGTCGCGTTGAGTACGGACATCTGCGACACGACAAATGCCATCTTTGCCGGGGAAGAGTTTTGAAATTCTGCCTAACCTCCACTTCAGAGGGGGAGCGTTTTCGTCCTTGATGAGGACTAAAGACCCCACATCTGCGGATTCAAGGTGACGTGACTTGTGCCACTTGCCGCGTTGGTACAGCGTGTGTAGATATTCGTCGCGCCAACGCGCCCAGAAACGCTGTTGCATGGATTGGACCAACTGCCATCGCGACAACCTGCTGATCTTGAGGTGGGACAAATCTGGGTCAGGTGGGGCCGTTAACGGCTCGAGCGTCAAAAAATGACCAGGCGTCAATGGGCACAGATCATTTGGATCCGAGCTCAGCTCCGAAAGTGGCCGTGAGTTGAGCAACGCTTCAACTTGGGTGACCAACGTGGTCAGCTCTTCAAAGGTGAGTATTTGATCACCTATCACGCGAGATAGATGAGTTTTGACAGCTTTTATGCCGCTTTCCCACAGCCCGCCAAAGTGGGGACTGGAGGGAGGAATGAAGCGCCAAGTGATGGCTTCGGATTCCGCGGCGAGTTGCATTGACGTCGTCAATTGCCTATGAGCTCCGACAAAGTTTGTGCCATTGTCGCTATAGATGGTAGAGCAGCGACCGCGCCGGGCAATGAATCTGCGCAAGGCAGCGAGGAAAGCATCTGTTGAGAGATCGGAGGCAACCTCGACGTGCAATGCCTTGGTGGCGAAGCACACGAAAAGACAGATGTACGCCTTCGTAGTTCTGACACCGCGAGCGCGTGACATGAGGATTGGAAAAGGGCCACCATAGTCGAGCCCGACGCAGCTAAAAGGTTTTAGCTGAGAAATTCGCGCCGAGGGGAGGTCGCCCATGGTGGGAGAAAAAGTTTGCGGCTTAGTCCGGAAGCACCGGTAACACGATGCAAGATAGTGCCGTACCGCGCGTCGCGTGGACAATATCCAAAAATTTTGCTGCAGGAGATAGCAGGTATTGTTGAGTCCCGGGTGGCAATGTCGGGAATGAACTTGTCGAATGACGAGTCCTGTCAAGACGTGACGAGATGGAAGAAGAGCAGGGTGTCTGGTTGCAAATGGCAACTCATGACAATGCTTCAAACGTCCGCCGACGCGGAGAACATCGTCACGATCGAGAAAGGGTGAAAGTTTTCGAAAGGGTCTTGAACAGGGTTTGCCGTTGCGTAACGACGCGATTTCGACGGCAAATACCTTCTGCTGTACATGTTTGACAATGTACAACAAGGCAAAATGGAGTTCTGTATCCGAGAGAGGTCCTGTGAACTTCTCATCGGACTTGCATTTGCAGAACCGATAGAAATAGGCGACAGCGCCCTGAATCTTCCGTAAGGAGGATATGCGCAAAAAGAGGTCGTCGATGTCAATCGGCGGCGGCTGCGGCACACGCACGACCAAAGCGAGCTTTCGCTCTTCAGACGCAATGTCTGGGGAGGACACGGAGAATTTGTCATCCGGCCATGTGTCATCCGCTGATGACAGAAAAGGTGGGCCAGACCACCAGAGGGAGCACGAAAGCATGTCTTCGGGAAACAATCCGCGCGAAGCTGGGTCGGCGGGATTGTCCGATGTTGAGACATGTCTCCAACACTGAGGCGGGACACGCTGTTGAATATGCTCAACACGGTGAGCAACAAATGTTTTCCAGCGGTGCGAAGAGGAACGCAGCCAGCTGAGAACAACCGTAGAATCGGTCCACGCAAATATGGCATCGAACTGTACGGTTCCTGCGAGCGCTGCAACGGTGAAGGCAACGAGATTGGAAAGTAGGACCGCTGCACACAATTCGAGACGGGGTACGGTCAGCAATTTGACTGGAGCCACCTTTGATTTGGCGGTTAGGAGACGAATGGTGGGAACACCATTTCGAAGGTAACGAACGTACAACACGCTCGCGTACCCAGATTCAGATGCGTCGCAAAAGGCGTGCAACTGGCACCTGTCTGCAGGCGACGGAAAAGTATGCCGTGGAATTTGCAACCGCGAAAGTTGCGATAGCTCGGATTGAAAACGCAACCACTGCTGACATACGATGTCTGGAGGGGTGTCGTCCCAATCAAGGCCAAGTTTCCATAACCGTTGGATTAAATGTTTGGCGAAAAATGCAACAGGGCACAGAAAGCCGAGCGGATCGTAAATCCGAGCCACCTCCGACAAGATGGACCGTTTTGTGCACGGTAGTTCATTTGGATGAACCGTGAATGAAAAGGTGTCTGTTGCCGCTTGCCACTGGAGGCCAAGAATTTTTACAGTATTGTCAGCAACGTCACTGAAAGTGGACGGCTGAGTTCGAACGTGATCAAGTGGTATGTCTTGCAGCACATCAGGGTGATTGCTTGCCCACTTGCGCAATTCAAAGCAACCCGATTGGAGCAGGTTGATTAGCTGCGTTTGTAATTCCCGTGCTGATTCCACGGAGTTCGCACCGCAAAGTAGATCGTCTACATACAAATTACGGCGAATTGCCTGCGAAGCCAATGGAAACTTCGAGGCGCTTTGTTCTGCCAAGTGAAGCAACGTGCGAACCGCTAGAAACGGTGCCGAAGAAACGCCATATGTAATGGTGTTCAATTGGTACGTTTCAATGGGTCGATCAGGGGAGAAACGAAAGCGAATGAGTTGATACTTGCGATGTTCGGGCGAGATAAGTATCTGCCGATACATCTGACGGATGTCACAAGTAAAAACGATCGGCTCACACCGAAACTGCAGTAGCAAAGCTGCTATGTCCTGTTGTAACTTAGGACCGACGAGAAGCGTCTCGTTGAGAGATAAATGATTCGGCGCTTGCGCCGAAGCATCAAAAACGACGCGAATTTTCGGCTTGTCGTCTTCGATCTTGACGATCGGATGATGAGGGATGTAATACGCCTCAGAATCTGGAGGTTCTGCGTCCAGCAAGGTCATGTGACCTAGGTCGAGGTAGTCGCGCATGAATGCTATGTACAGATCACGGAGTGTGTCCTGACGGACCAGGCGACGTTCGATAGCTAACCAACGGCGGTCAGCCATAGACCTGCAATGTTCAAAGGTGGGGGACTCCCTTTTGAAGGGAAGCGAAACCCCAAAACGACCTGACGGACAACGGTAGACAGAGTCCCGGAAACAAATTTCTGCACGTTCATCATCTGGGGACAAACGTGTTTTGGACGATGGTGACGAGATTTCCTCTACTTCCCAAAATTTGTGCAGAGACTCGTCGATTCCAGTTGGAGTGCAAACCAAAAAGGAATGCAGAGGTTTTGACGGGGTTTGAAAGGGACCGAGAAGAGCCCAGCCAAAAATGGTGTTTATGGCAACAGGCTGTGACGGACCTGACGAGACGATTCCCTCTTTCACGACTGACGGATAAACGTCGGCGCCCAACAACACTTGAATGGGGCCTGGCTTGAACCATGTGGGATCCGCCAGATTCGATAAGTTCAAGTGGAATTGATCCGGGTTCAAAGCGGTGTCTGGCAGGTTACCACAAATCCTGCGCAGGACAATTAACTCCAATTCAGGGATTGGGAGAGACTCATCATCAGCCTTGACCTGGCAAGTGACTGTGCCACACGTCGAATTGGCGGGGGTGAGACCCAAGCCAAAAACGGGCACATTGTGATTTGATGGGGATAGACCCAATTTGCGCACGCAGGAGTCCAAAATAAACGATGCCTGACTGGCAGGGTCTATGAGCGCACGGAGGCTTTGGTAGCCTCCCCACCGGTCACGAACGTGAACGATTGCCGTGGCCAACAAAACATGAGCTGCCTTGAGGCTTGAGGCGAGATTCGTCACCGAATTCGCGACATTTTCTGGAAGACCAGGGGAAACGATTTGCGGTAATTCAACTGGATTCGATAAAGAACTGGGTGACTCATGACCTGCAGTTCTATGTGGCTTGGGGAAGTGCAGCAAGGTGTGATGCCTTGCGTGGCACTGCCGACACGAATACGACGATGGACATTTTGGAGCGCCGTGATTGGTGCTCAAGCAGTTGAGACAGAGCCTTTTCTGTTTGACCGCCAAATATCTGTCATTTGGGGACATTGACAGAAAAGTCTTGCACGCGGTGACTCTATGACTTCTCGCCCCACAATGAGAACATGCTGACTCATGCGACGTCGCTGGGGCAGATGAAGTCTGAGACACCAACGTATGTGAGGCCCACGACTTGCGGCTGACCTCGGGCTTCACGGCAACGGTGTTTGCCCGTGTGGAGCGGGAGTTCGATTGCGTTTTAGAATTTAAGGCAGTTGCCTCGAAAGCCTTGCATTGGTCGAGCACGAAAGACTTGACGTCTTCGTATTTGGGGAAGGGGGTGCCAGCTGACTGCACCTCGAAACGTTTTCGCGTCGACTCATCGAGTTTCTGGAGCAGCATGCTCGACAGGGTGAAATCCCACAGGTCGATATGCGGATACTGCTCGAGCGCCACTAAATTTTCGTTGAACGTGTTCACAAGATGGCGAAGCGCTTGCGCGGAGTCAGATGTGACGGAGGAGGCGTTCATCATCGACTGCCAGTAAAAAGTGACTAGCACGCGGTCGTTCTGGTATCTCTCAACCAACGAGTCGAACGCAATTATGTAATTATCTCCCGTCAATGGCAGGTGTTTAACCATTGAGAGAGGTTCACCAGATAAAGACGAGATCAGATACTGAAACCGTTCAATATCTGAGAGAGACTGGTTTCTGTGTATTAACGCCGTGAATAGATCATAGTATGGTGGCCATGATTTTAACTTTCCGTCGAACAACGGCAACGCGATTTTTGGCAATCGGACATTGCTCCGGCCTGTCTCGAACCAAGTTTGCGAGGCTTGGCGAGAGAGCGAGGAAGTCGGCTCTGAATTCGCAAACGAGGCTTTTACCGCAGCAAGTTTGCCATACAAGCTGTCTGCCCGGAGTGTACGTTCAAGAAATGTAGCCTTCTGCTCCTCGGAGGCACTGGGGAGAGGGGCAGTGTTGACCGTGCTCTTGAAACCGTTGTAAATTTCCGCCGCAATGTCAAACGTGGCTAAAAATGCCGGTTGGAGGCTTGGCTCGGTGGTAGCTGTGACGCCTTGTTCCAGAAGGGGCTCAAGGCGCGCAATAGCTATCGCGATGGACGATAAAGTTGCGTCCATTGTGTACGACACAAAGAAAAATGAAAACAAAGCAACTGACCCTTAGGTTGGCGTACCTGAATGGCGAACCCAACCCAGGTGAAAAAGTGCGAATGAGACGGGCGAAAAACGAATTGATCAACACGCTGGACCAACGCACAAGTGTCACGTGGGTTTGACCCGTGACTTTAAAGTTTCAATAGTGAGGTGAATTAAATTCCTGACTGTACCATGCTTAGCCTGTATCCGGCTACGAAGGACCAATTTATATGTTAGCGCGGTACACATAAAGACGGCAGCCTTCCGATGAAGGCTGCATTAAAACAATAACTCTTGGATTAGGAAAGCAGCAAGCGACAGTCAGAAATAAAATTCACAACAACAATCAAAAACTTTAATGCAAAACAAAGAAAAAAAACACAAACAGACAGAATTACAAAACAATAAAAAAAAAACAATGTGAATTAAATGAAATGAAAAATCCGAGTGGTTCTGATCGGGGGCAGATTCGCTGGCGCCGAGTGGCGTCCTGAAAACGAGACGAACTGCACTGAAGGTATACACCCCGGCAAACGGGAATAAACGGTAAATGGTAAAAACAATGGAAAATATGGAACTTACGGGATCTTATTCGGTGGCGGCGTCGTCCTGGCGGAGTCCGAAGGCGGCGTCGTGGTGGATGGCCGTTCTGGTGGTGGATTTCCTGGTGAAATGCACGAGTGCCCGTGTTCGTCACCAAAATGGCGGACGAACGACTCGATCCCGTCCGAAACTGGAGCTTTGTGTGCGGCTGGCTGATCCAAGCCGCTCCCCGGTGAAAGCGGTGAAAACTGCCGCTTTCTGGACTTGGAGATGCTGCAGAGCTCCTCCAGGAGTCACTATCGGACGCGATGGGCCTTGGATGGGCTTCTGGTCGAGTACGAATGTACGCCGATGGCACGACAAGATGGCCGCGAGAACGATGACCAAAAAAAGACGGCGTGGCTTCCCGCTCGACGTACGGAGATCAACGCCGCTTCGAACGAAGCGGCAAAGGCACGAGCGGAAAGAAAGCCGAAGAATGCCGAAGACGGCCGAAGAAAGTGCTGGAGCTCGTTTACGCTTGCGCCTGACAGCCAAGTGCCAGGCACACCGAACAGGGGGTGAGGGGTGAGGACTTGGACGACACAGGGATATTTTGGGTTGCATACCCTCAATGCACACGAATGCAGTTTTCAATGAACGGGGCCGAGACACTGGTATCACAGTCGCGATCTTCAGACAGTCCGGGAAGCTACCCGACGAGAAACACTCATTAATAAGAGTAGTAAGAGGATAAACAAAATGCTCTATATTTCTCCTGATAACATACGTACTGAGGCCATAGATATCTTTAGTTCTGGTATTTTTAAGTCCCTTGATAAAATCCCGTACTTCATTGATAGTCACAGATCTTAAGGAAAATGAGACATCAATGGAATTTACGCCGGACATAAGAGTTATAGGATCTTCATCGGTTGCCGGAATCTTTTCAACAGTTCTTGTAGGAATTGATACAAAGTAGTCATTAAAATCATCCGGTGAGATACCCGGCAACGAACCATCCACTTTGCTACCCCTTTTTGCATTTATCAGTTGCCACATAGCTTTGCATTTATTAGCGGAGAGCCATGTACCCATGTGTACCATGGGGATGTGCCTAGCGTACCCATGTGCACCAACCATAGTCACATCCCCATGGGCATGTTGGCACATACCCATGGTGCACATGGGTACATTGGGCATATCTCCATGGTGCACATGGGTACATTGGGCATATCTCCATGGTGAACATGGGTACATTGGGCATATCCCCATGGTGCACATGGGCACATTGGGTGGCCCAAATGTGCCCATATGGGCACATTTTCACCAGAGCTTTCAAGTAGTAAGTCTGTCAACTAGGTTTTTTTCAATCGCACTAGTTTTTATGTGTCTCTAAAATGGTAAAGAATCTATTTTAAACTGTATATTCTCCCTATCCTAGATCTACGAATAGGCTAAAACTGAAGGCTAAAACCATCAATGGGTTGCAAGTGCTGATGATGTTTGGATAGAGTGACGAGAGAAGTACAGTTTCTGAATAAATTGGTATTTGGGTTGAATTCTGGACTTCGCAGAATTCCAGAGGGCCAAGCTATGCTTGAAAATGTCAGTTTTTACTCTTCTTCACTTCTTTGGGATCCGATGGTTATATCTTTGCACAAGGAATGTGTGCATGGTCCAAATTCTTACATGGCTCATCAGGCTTGAGAACCTTACACTTAAAAATCATATGTAGGTAGATGAGCATTTTATTCCGAATCTATAAGGAATTTCTTCTAATGCAAAGGCTGCGTATAAGGTGAATTTTTCACCGGAGAATTTGCCAGTTTCCGCAGTAAAACCAATATTCTGGTAAATAGACCAAACAAAAAGGCATGTTTTTGCATTTATAGGTAGCAGGAATGCTCTCCTTACAATTCACAACGGTAAAAAGCGGAAATTGAGCTACATAAAGGTTATAATGCCAAATATGGATGGAGCAAGTGTGTCTAAGTTATCGGTCGAAAATCAAAGTCCAACGGCCTTGCAAACAAATCTACTTTCAGATCTTGTAGAATTGAAAGACTGATACAGCCCATAATTTTCAGATGTTACCGAGGATGTTACTTACTTGTAGCTAATTATTAACGTGAGAATTTCGACAGCATTACCCATGAGAAAGATACATAACTTGACTAAAGTGCAGAAAAAAAAAGTTGAAAAACATGTTTTTTTGTATAAAACTACTTTCAACTTGCCTCTGATCGGAATGTGGAGCCATCAGTTGAGTTTTAAATGTGGAAAATAGTTGAAAACGACACCAAACTTGGCAATATTGATCCAAAATCAACAAAATCAGAAAATCACTAACACAGGCCAAAAGGCCTCCGGCTAGCCCCTTCCTTTAGACTTAGTGACACTTGGCTTGTCAGTTTGGTACGACATAAAAGTGGATCGATATGGAGTGTGTTTGAGCTCACATCAGTGACAGGTTGAAGTTCCGGCATTTTTATTATTGATTTCACCCCCTCTCCCCCATTGCAGCTTTCCTGTCAAAATTTTGAGTTGGTAACAGGCATTTTCGTATTCAGCGAGGCCCAAATACCCCAGAATGCCTTGTTACCAAAATGTTATATGAAATGCTTCTTGCATAGGTTTTTTTGAAAAATAGTTCTAGTCTATTATAGCGCCGACAGATTTATCATGATCAAAGCAGCGCTGACAAATCTATATTGTCTGTAGCGCCAAAAACAAAACTATGCGGCAAAATTACCCATTAATAATTTATTGTACTGCGACTTTATTATGAACCCTATGTTTCGGCGCTACGAAACATGTGCTACGATAATGAATTTTGCGATGATGTGAGCATTCGATACTACGTACATAGGTAAGAAATTAGTCGGCGTTATGACTTATGAGCATTCGGCACTACGAACATATTCAATTTGTCGGCGTTTCGAGCTGTTGGCGCTCTAATGTTTTGGCGCTACGGACATTATGGTTTTGCGTAGGTATTGAGCTGTCAGCTCAATAAACATTTCGCCAAAAAAAAAAAATAGAAAAAGTCTTAGACCTCATTTTTTTTTGTTACCCACCGGAGTGAAGCTGGTATAAATTTATATATCCTGTAGGGAAAAAGCTATGGGCTGGTGCGGTTTTCAAAAAATCCACGGTATATTCGGCTAAAATAAATGACCTTAAACGTTCGTCTTAGGTGAGTTAGAAAAACTCACTTTTTTATTGAAACGTTGCAAGTGACTTCCAAAACATAATATTTCAGTTTTGGTATAGAACATACTCAAAGTCGTTTTTTCTGAACCGCAAGTCAGCGCCACACTAGCTCACCGGAAGAGGGCGCTTTGACTTTCGACTCACCGCTTCGGTCAAAGCCAGTCTGATTAAATACAAACATCTCCCCAGTCTCACGAAACTCGAAACAAAGCTAGTTTTACGCCCGAAGAGGTTGGAGTGTAGAGTAGAGTGACAAAGATTATGTCTTACTTTCAATTGACATAAAAAGGGGGTGTAGTAACGTCACTTTCCTACTAGTGGTACACAACTTTATTGATACAAAAGATTGGAGCGATACTTACGCCTTTAGGAGGATTAAAATCTGCAGGCGTGATGAAAATCACAGCAACGAAAACGCCGCCGAAGTAATGGCACAAGTTACACGGGCCCCATACGGAACCGGCATTATGTCTCTATCTAATCGACAAATCTGCAAGAGCCGCGTTATAGTAATACGAAACCGTATGAGGTTTGGCACACAGCCATCCGCGGGCCGCCTTAGTATGATATTAATCTTCAAGCTTCTGCGGTTGATGTATATTATATTGGATATTATAACCGGGGAAAAACCAAAGCTCGAGCTGGTGCTTCGCTGCTGCCGCCGCTGCTGCTGCATTTCAACACACACACAAAGCGCACTTAGTTTTATTGTGTCTCTATATTAATTAACATCGCCATTATGAACGGGCGCGAATCAGACTGCTAATATACAGGGTGATTGTTGTTGGAATCGTGCGGTTCAAATAACTTATATTCCTAGTCGTAGGATATTGTAGATGCTTATGTGTAGGCATGTCGGTTGTGATCGTTATGAAATCAAAGAGTTTTGGTCACATTACTAGTAAGCATGGGTAGGTGGGTACGTAAAATTAACGTTCAAAAACCATGTAGGTACCGAGGTAGATATACCGTTTTCCGAGCCGTTTTCTTGAAGTTGAACTGATGACTAATGAATAAACGGTCCTTGAGAAACGTTTAGTTAGCGTTAGTGATAACTGAAAAATTGTTTTTGGTTGAAAAATGGACGTTCAATTTTCATTTTGACGAAAATGTTCTCAAGACGTACTTAAAAGTTTTATAATTTTCAAAAAATTATCGTTGAGTAAACGGAACCTGATCAACGTTCAATTACGATTGGTGATGATTGGAAAAAGGCCTCTGGTTGGAAATCGAACGTCTCGTTCCAATTTTGTTGGTAGCGTTACCAATACGTTTCAAGTAAAGCGTTATATTATTGTCAAAAATGATCTGGTTGTGAAATGAACGTTTTCAAACCGCTGAAGATGACGTTTAAAAGACGTTTGACTAGGCGTTAACAGAAACGTTTGAACGAGCAATAATAAACTGTCCAGTCAACATCATGGTTTAGACGTTGAATCCCGTATTCACTCAGGCATTTCCAAAACGTTTGATTTTAAGCTCGATTTTAAGTTTTGAAGACGTTGATTTGTTGTCTCAGGAACGCTGGTGGTAATGTTTCATGGAGTGTAACAAACGTTTTGAACACAATCGGTTTGGCGTTTCGTTGACCTTGAAACTCAAGCCTTTCAGAAACGTTCAATCCTTGGTTGACAAAAACGTTGGAACTCACTATATCCGGCCGTTCATTTCACATAATTTTTCACACTTTTCGGCGTTTGGTTTCCCACGTGTTTGAGACATTTTATCAACGATGTTGTGCTCACTGAGTCGTGGTAACCGAGGTGGTAACGGACACCGGACACCTTGAATCGCCAATTGTTGTGTCATCTTTTGTATTATTGTTGTTTCTCATGTTCGTTTTTCGTATCTGCTTTTGAAGATTCGGTCATCATTTTTTGATAGACTTAGCCTTGAACTTATTAGTTGATTTTTGTGATGTTTCAACAGAGTAGAGATTTGACCATGATATGACTTTATACTCGACTTTACATTACTTGTTCAATTAGTTATATTGGAGAAGTTTGCAAGGTCTGACCCCTTCAGGCAGCTCTTGCGATGGCACAGCACATAGCGTGCCTCATCTTCTTCACATCTACCATTGATTCAACGAAATAACACTTCAGCCAGTGGTTTTTCACTTGGACTTAGTGCTTTTGTTTTATTTATTGCCAAATGGGGTACTTGCCAATGAAACAGATTTGACTGGAAACACTTTCAATCATCAACAAGAGTAATAAATAGTATTTCCTGAAAATTTCCGGAAAATATATCCATTGATTAAAAAGATTTTTTTTTCGATTTTTTTTTTCAAAAGGTTGGTAAAAGTCGGGAATCTTCAGTGAAATTTTTCTGTCTGTATTTTTCAAATATTGTTAAGCCACTCTAACTGTTTTTTGAGTTTTCAACCCAACAGTGCTGTTTGTTTAGTTTTTAGTATATTTGTGACGTCACAAATATATTTTTAAAACAGACACTACGGCCGCAATTTTGGGAATTTAGGAAAAAGAAAAAATACGGGTACAATATTTTTGCCCATACTTTCGATTAAGCCAATAAAAAAAATTTGGGCAAGTAGCCCATTGCTGCCCTGGACATTAAATCCTGTTGGATTGCTTTGTTCTGTTATTTTTTCCTTATCTTCTGTTTTCATGTGACGTTGATCACGCTCTCAGCTTTAAATTTGTGTCTGTGTTCTTAGGTATTTCTCCAAGACTTTTCTTTCGTTCGTTCGTTGCTTTCGTGCGTCATTTGTGTACGTCTCAAAGAAAATTGGATTTCTGTTTTTTGTGGAATACGTGATCTGCTTACCTATCGACGTGGATACGTCTCTATGTTTTCGATCCATTAGGAAGGTCATTTCATGAACAGGAGTATATGAACGAGCGCCATCTGTTGGTGCAGTTGTGAACGAAGCCGGTAAGTTGAAAATCTACTAGAATAAAGTAGTGTAAAATTGGTTGTATACCTACATATCTTCCTGTCTGTTCCTGTCTATGTAACGAAAGGTAATCTACCTATCGACAGTAGTCAATATCAAAATAAGTATATAAAAAATATTAAAATGAAAATCAAGGAGGTTCCCGGTTTTCCTGGAAAACGTGCTCTTGTAGACGCAAGGGCTTCAAGTTTCGCCCCCTATAGAAATTTCTATAGCAGTCCAGGACATTCGAGCGTATTTGAGACCATTTCGCAACATTTCTGGATGTTTCCATATGTTCTGGAATATTTGGGAATAGTCTCAACATTAGTCCAGAACGTTCGAGAGTATTCGAGATTATTCCAGAACATTTCATTTCAGTATGTTCTGGAATGTTCGGAAATAATCTGGAACGTTCGGGAACATTCCGGAACATTCCAATTCATTGTGTAACATTTGAGATCATTCCACAGCACTCCAGAATGATCCGGTATGCTCTGGAATGTTCGAGAATAGTCTGGAATGTTCGAAAACATCCTGGAACATTCCGGATCACTGTGGAACATTCGAGATTATTCCAGAACATTCAGAATGTTCCGATATGTTCTGGAATATTTGAGAACAGTCTGAGCATTCGTCCAGAACATTCTAGAATATTCCAGAATATTCCACAACATTCCAGAATGCTCCGGTATGTTCTGTTATGTTCAGGAATAGTCTGTAACGTTAGGAAGTATCCCGAAACGTTCCAGATCATTGTGTAACATACAAGATCATTTCACAGCATTCCAGAATGCTCTGGTGTGTTCTGGAAAGTTCGGGAATAGTCTGGAACGTTCGGAAACATCCCGGAACGTTCAGGGTTGTTGTGGACAATCGATATCATTCCACAGCACTCCAGAATGCTCCGGTATGCTCTGGAATGTTCGGAAACAGTTTGGGACGTTCGAAAACATCCAGGAACATTCCAGATCATTGTGGAACATTCGAGAGTATTCCACAACATCTCAGAATGTTCAGACATGTCCTAGAATACCAGAACATTCGAGATCATTTCAAAGCATTTCGGAATGTTCCGATATGTTCTAGAATGTTCGGGAATAGTCTGGAACGTTCGAAAACATACCGGAACATTCCAGATCATTGTGGAACCTTCGAGATCATTCCACAACATTTCAGATGTTCTGATATGTTCTGGCATATTCGGAAACAGTCTGAGCGTTCGTTCAGAATATTTGAGAGTAGGTATTCAAGATTATTTCACAACATTCCAGAATATTCCGGTATGTTCTGGAATGTTCGAGAATAATCTCCAACGTACGGGAATATCGCGGAACATTCGAGATCATTCCAAAACGCTCAAGAATATTCCAATATGTTCTGGAATGTTCGGGAATAGTTTGAAACGATCGGAAATAATCCGGAGGATTTCAAATCATTATGAAAAAACATTCCAAATTACATCATAAAGTTTTCTCTCATCCATGCAGAAGGTTCCCGGTTTTACCTAAAAAGCGTCCCATTAAAAATTTATGGGCTGGAAGTTTCACCCCCTAAAAATTTCTAGAACCGACCAGAACATTTGTTCAGAACATTCGGGAGTATTAGAGATAATTCCACAACATTCCTAAATGTTCCAGTAGATTCTGGAATTATCGGAAATAGTCTGGAACGTTCGGAAACATCCCGAAACATTCTAGATGATTGTGGAACAATTAAGATCAATCTAGAACATTCCCAAATGTTTTGATATGTTCTAAAATGTTCAGGAATAGTCTGGAATGTTAAGAAACATTCCGGAATATTCCAAATCTTTGTGTAACCCTCGAGATCATTCCACTACGTTCCAGAATGGTCCGGTATGTTTTGGAATGTTCAGGAATAGTGTGAAACGTTCGGGAAGATCTCGAAACATTAAAGATCATTATTTCAATCTAGAATGTCGCCGGACTCACCTCACAGCTCTGGGCAATACATACCTTGATTTAACCTTCACAATTGTTTTTCTAGGTTTGACAGAGAATCAAAAGAAGATAAAAGTGGCATTTTTAACAAACATTATTGCATATTGCATCGGGTTTGTTCCATCAGAAATCTCAAACTAGTCAGAGCCAATGAGAAGCGCCCAAATCAGTTTGCAAACTGATTTTCTCGGATTCCCATTGGCTCTAACTAGTTCGAAACCTCTGGATGGAACAAACCTATTAATTGAGCTTCTGTCCCTTGCGCCGCCCCTGGCAATGTCATAGTCACGTAATTGGTATCAAAATATAGAATTTCAAATTTAAAAATCGACCAGCTCGAGGTTTTTTTTAACGTTTTTGGTCATCGAATCACTGAATTTAAACAGGTTGAAATTCCCACCCTGTAAGTAAACTGCTCTACATTTGAAATGTCGGTATCGAAAATTTTGCATTTTTTCAAAACGCTATAACTTTGGATTGTCTTAACCGATTCCGATTTCGTTTTCACGGTTGTTCAGATACATATTCCAGCAGTCTACTGGGTTGGCGAGATTTTTTGACTTATTCTAATTACATTCGTTACAGGGTGGAATGTTAAGCATTGCAAAATTGTACTCGGTTCAATAGATCCCCATTTTTGTAAACAATTTGTTTTTTTCAAATCAACGATATAATCATGAAGCCTGATGTCCTATCTCAAAATAGTTTTGGAATTTTCAGATCAGAAGTCCTACAATAATGACATGATTTTTTTTGTAAAAGTTGCATTTTAGTCATTTTAGGTGACAATAACAACGCATTTTTGATGATAGAAACCTGTAATCTTGCATGCTTGTTGCTTGAACTGTAAAAACTGCTGCGCCCTCAGAAACCGCCATTTTACTTTTCCGGTTCGCGTTCTTGAATGGAAAGGAAAATACTGTGAACGCGCAAAAAATTTGTTTTCGGATTTCGGAGAATAACTGTTTTTTAACGTCCATCTAATCGATTAATTTAGACAATTTTCAGATCAAAGTCGGTCTGTCTGCCTGTCTGTGTGTCTTACTCTGCATAATCGTCCATGATAACTCCCAAACGGTTCATCCAATTGAGCTGAAATTTGGTATGCGGCCGTGGTATAGGCGTCCAATGAACTTTTGTGATTTTGGTCGAGATCCGCCATTAGAGGGCGCACTTATCGCATTGTATCAATATCGGAATTTTTGACGTACGGAACGAGGTACGGACCTCAAATTGAATATGTAGATGTTTTGTTGGTTCAGAAACACACTCTTGAATTTTAGTTTGAATATCTTTCAAAAATATAACCTCAATTTCTTATTTTTGAAAAATGTCTAGAACGCAACTTTTACAAAAAAAAATCATATCATCATTGTTAAACTTTTGATCTAGAAAATTCGAAAGTCGTTTTGAGACGGGACATTTGGCTTCATGATTATATCGTTAGAATTTGAAGAAAAATTGTTCACAAAAACGGGGACCTATTGAACTAATCACAATTTTGCAATGCTCTACATTCCACCCTGTAACGGATGTAATTTCAATGAATTGGAAACTCTCGCCAACGGAGTAGATCGCTGAAAGATGTATCTAAGCAACCGTGAAAACAAAATTGGAATCGGTGTTACGACAACCCATAGTTACACCATTTTGAAAAAGAGCAAAATTTTCGATACCGACATTTCAAATGTTGAGCAGTTTAGATCATTCGCTACGCTACACAGTGGCGGACTGAGGAAATTGAGGGCCCTGGGCGGAATTGCGAGATGGGGCCCCTAAGGAGCGGAAGTTTAGAATATGAAAGGGGGCCGGCAGACTTTTTGGCCCACCCTGCCTTGCTGGGATTGAACAAAAGCCTAAGAAACGAAAAAGGACATGTTGACTGCTTATACCAAAACCAAAAGCATGAATTGATCATATTAAAAAATGTGCCTCGTTATTCTAATCCTTTCATATTAGAAGGTATACCGGGTGATCATTTGAAAACTATCCACCTGCACTAACTCCCGATTCCTAGTCAATATTTCTTCGAGCAAAAACAGGTCGATTTTTATATCGAGAGGGACATCTAAAACATGCATTGGCGAATTTCTATCTTCAGCCCCCTCGCCCCCACCCCTCCTAAAAATAAAATTTCAAATGACACTACCTACCTTGCGATACATCAAATTTGAGAAAATTCAATTCTCTTTTTAAAAATAATATTTTCAAAAATTTCAACTCAACCCCCCTTCTCCCTAAAAATTCTCTGAGTGTCCCTTCCAATATTCTGGACCCCTCAATTCTCTTCAGTTCAGTCAGCATCATCCTGAAAAGCTTCAAAGAAGAGAATTTTCGGTGGAAAAAGTGCCACCCAAATTGACCCCATTGCTCTCCCCCACCTCAATTTCAAAATTTCACAAAATACCACCCACTTTGTGAAACATCAAATTAAAGGAAATTAAGTTCTCTTTCTAAAAACAATTTTTTTGAAATTTTCAACCCCTCCTCCATTTAACTGGACATTTGGAATGTTTTAGTAGGAAAACGGGAATTTTAAAAATTTCGAAAAAATAGTGTTCAGGGAGAGAATTCAATTCCCTTCAATTTGATGTATCACAAAGTAGGTATTGTTATTTTAGATTTCTAAGGTGAGGAGGGGGGAGCGAAGGAATGAATTTGGGTGGCACTTTTTCCGTAGAAAATTTTCTTTCTCGATACTGTGCAGGATGACGTTGACTGCATTAAAGAGAATTGAGAGGTCAAGATTATTTAATTGGACACTCAGAGAATTTAGGGGGGAAGAGGGGTAGGGTTCAAAATTTTAAAAATACTATTTCAGAAAGAGAATTTAATTCTGTTGAATTTAATGTATCGCAAAATAGGTAGTGTCATTTGAAATTTCAAAGTAGGAGTAGGTGGGGGCGAGGGGGCTTAAGATAGAAAATCGCTAATGTATGTTTTAGATGTCCCTCTCGATATAAAAATCGACCTGTTTTTGCTCGAAGACATTTTCACTAGGAATCGAGAGTTATTGCAGGTGGATAGTTTTCAAATGATCACCCGGTATATTGAAATATTCTTGAAACTACACCACAATTTTTCTATTTTTCTTTTACCAACCGGTTTCGCCTTTCGGCATCGTCAGGGTTCTGTAATTAGTTGTATGAAATAAATTGATATAAAATTTGATAAAAGCTTACTGTATAATATTTAAAATATTTTCTTTTTCGGAGAAAGTTGTGAAAGTTTTGACATTCGTCAAAAATTATTCAATTGACATGTGATAATTAATTTAATTGACATGAAAAACAGTTGGTTCAAGATAACATGATAACAGTTTATTATAAATTTAAATTTTGAGAATAGAAAATTTGAAAAAGGTTGATTATTATTGATTAAGGTAGATGTACTCAGCATCTAGTGAAATTTTAATTGTTTTGGCTCCTTCTAAATCTTCAGTTTGCTCATTTAGGTATTGGTAATTTCGATAATGTTTTAATTTTAAAATTTCTAGTGATTCAAAAAGTATTCTTTGGTTATATTTTGTTGTTTGGTGTAAAAATTTAACATCTGTATTTGGATCAAATTTATGATTTGCAAAATGTGATTTACTACCAATGAGACCAATTGATTTAGATTTGATTATATCTCTGTTATGTTCTCCTATTCGTGTGGAAAATTTTCTACCTGTATGACCTATATACTTTGCATGGCATGTCTGACAATTCAATTCATAAACACCAGATCTATCTTTAATTGGTAAAAAATCTTTTGGTCTACTTGAAATTTGTTTTAAATTTGAATTGGTTTTGAAAGAAATTGAAATATGTGGGTTGCTTTTTTGAAATATATTAGCTATTTTGTAAGAGGTTGATCCAAGAAATGTTTAGCATTTGTAAATTTTATTTGGTTTTATTTCAATTTGTTTACTTGTGTGTTTTGAAAGGAATTTGTTGAAAATTTTATTCATAAAATAATTGGTATAACCATTATCTAGGCCTATTTGTTTTATTATTTTATATTCTTCTTTGAAATTATTTTTTGAAAGGAGTATTGTGAAAAGTCTATTAAAATAAGTGTTGAAAGCTGCCGTTTTTGATGAATTTGGACTGAAAGAAGTTGATGGGATTATAAGATTTGTAGTTGTCTTTTTTCTGATAACTGTTATCATGTTATCTTGAACCAACTATTTTTCATGTCAATTAAATTAATTATCACATGTCAATTGAATTAATTTTTGACGAATGTCAAAACTTTTACAACTTTCTCCGAAAAAGAAAATATTTTAAATATTATAGAGTAAGCTTTTATCAAATTTTATATCAATTTATTTCATACAACTAATTACAGAACCCTGACGATGCCGAAAGGCGAAACCGGTTGGTAAAAGAAAAATAGAAAAATTGTGGTGTAGTTTCAAGATTATTTCAATATATACCTTCTACTTTATACAACATCACTTCAAGACCAATAGATTTTTACTTACTTCTCATATTAGTCGGTCAGATGTACCTACTACACAAAGGCGTAGCCAGAATTTGAGGGCGGTAGGGACCAAGATAACGACGAGGACGCAAAAATTTTTGGGCATAATAATAATAATGCTGATAATAATCGGTATAGTTGATGTGTTTTGTGGTTTTTTGTTTCACAAAAATTATTTTATGATCATTTCCCCCACAAGTTTTGTGTACAATCTACTTATCTGTGATGAGTAGACTCAAATCTTTCTGTTGAGAAAAAATATAATACAATAATAACCACAAAATTTCTGAGACTTGAGGCCCCTGTCACTCTGATATCCGGTGTCGGAGCTTTTTGCTTGAAGTGAAAATAATTCTAAGTGGTTTCGTGATACAGACACGAAGTTATCGCCTGTCTGTGTGTAGGCCCCCGAACCCTGTTGTCATGGGACCTGCCAAGGTGACTTTGAAATGGAAAAAAATAATGTTACTCAGATACCTGAATGATGCCAAAAAATGACCGCTAAGGGAACAATTGAAATTTTTGGATTTCATCCAATTTTTCTTCAGTATTTTTTACAAGCAAAAGGAATTGGGGGCCCCTTCAGATGATTGAGACCCTAAGGCCCAGGGCGGATCGCCCCCACCGCACCCCCTTAGTCCGCCACTGACGCTACACAGCGGCGGCGCCAGCATTTCTTGAACGGGTGGGCACAAAAAGGCACACTATCCAGGGAGGTGGGCACTCATCCTATTTTAGGGGAGGCACGTGCCCACTCTGAACACCCCCTGGCGCCGTCGCTATGCTTCAAGAAGTCGAAGTTGTCATGCGCAAATACCGTTTTCAGTTGTTTTGGTGGCGTAAGGTTGGCACACTGGCAGCGGCACACGTGGCGTCGACTTGGCCCTTTTGGAGTTGCCCGCGCCGAGAGTATCACGTTTCAAATTAGTTCTCCTGTGTTTGTGCTACATCGAAAAGTGCGATAGAATAATACACTAATAAAACAAATCGAATAAATTCGTGATTGATCACAACTAGTAGATCGTGAGTGGATTCAGCCATGGCCGTTAATAATAATGTAAGATGGACAAAAAATCTAGCTATGTTGAAAGACTACAAGTTCGATGTTTTGAAAACATTCTTCGAAAGTCGTGGGGTGTGTGGTATGAGCAAATATTCAAGAGGTGAGTAAACAAAAACATGCGATAGGGACGTGAACATGAGCCTGTACTGTAAATCCCGTACCTAATCTATTTTTTCAGGTTATAAGCTTTTCGCGGAAGGTTCTATCCAAAATATTGAAGTGGAAGTAATACCGGAGGACTGTTCACAGTTTTCCATGCGGGCCATTTGCCATCACAGCCAAAAGCGCAGCGAGAAGCCACACATCTTATATTTCACGTTTTCCGTACAAGACATGACACTTTTGGATTGTTATTGTTCTTGTGCAATTGGGTGAGTTTATGCACTATTAATTTATGAATATACAAGAAAAAACTCACGCCATATTGTTGTAGATTATCAAAACCGTGCCACCATTTGATTGGGCTTGCCTATCAGTTGCAAGACCTTATCTTCAGAGAAGTGGCAATGGCACCGGACGCCGCTTGCACGTCACATCCAATGGCTGGGCGTAAGCCTCGAGGCTCAAAAATGGAACCCAAAAATATATCGTTTGCGGAAAGCAGTAGAGTGGTGAAAAAACGCAAACCCGTTCACAACAAACATTTTGTTCCCAAAACATCAGAAGAAGGAAATGGAGAAGCTGAGTCAGAATCTGAAAACATCAAGAGATTCTGCAAGGCACTCGGAAAGATCAATCCGGAAATTCCATTTTCATATTTGATCAATGCAGAAAATGAAGGTAATTATGATTAATACTTCCTTGAATGTGATGTAGGTATTAGGGCCATATTCATACGGATGCTACTCATTCAACACTCTCTTCCATTCTTCACTCAACTCACCTAATCTAACACAATGGGATTCTTACCTGAAACCATCGTGTTGGGTCAAATTGAGTGAGAATAAGTGTGAGTGTGGGTTGAGTGGTGTCCATGACTTTGGCCCATAGTTCACCAAATGAAACAATGTCTAAACAATATGCTTCCAAACTATTCCAGATGAGTCGATGACAGTTATAGGAATGCAAAGAAGAAGCAAACAGAATTATCCAAACATACAAGAATAAATATATAGGTACTGTAAATTATCCTAAAGTCACGGCACCAACTGTAACATCCTGGTCATGACGACCAACTGTAAATTTCTGGTCACCGAGCACCATTTGTAAGATTCTGGTCATCATGACAACTATTTTGTAACATCCCAACCTCACGATGACATTTTGTGATAAACCTCGTCACCGGCCCCAATTTTGTGATATCCCCTCCTTCCCTACATTAAATTAATTAAGCTGTGATGCGTCTAATTACCCTAAGTCGTATTTCGTTGTGCCGTAGATTTTATTTTACCTTTACCTAAGTTATTTAACCCGATTACACCTACCTCAGCTTCACGTCGTGCTAATACCTCAAGCCTACTCTAGTAGTAACCTCACGTTCGTTTTAAAGGGAATGAATTGAATAAATATTGAAAAAATAAACAAAGTCATTTAACCACACCTCTTCTTTATTACAAATTAATCAATCATCGCCAACTTAATTAAATTCACCTTAATCATTCATTTTATAATTTCCTGACGTGCTGACATTCAGCTAGCGTTCGGAATTGTTTTATTCAGTTTACATTCGGTTTCTGACAGAAAAGTACATCCTAATTCCGTGTGCAATCCTACGACGAATTTGTTCAACCCTAGCAAATTAATTCCGTTCTCATTCTTCCTAATTTTCAGAATTATGAGTGAAGCCATTTCCTAGCATACTTGAGTTTAATTCCCTGCCTAATTCATTTATCCTTTTTCCAATTTTTATTTCAACCCTTTCTCCCCTTTCTCCCATTCACCCTGGTACGAAAAGAAATCTTTCCTGTTTAATTGTACTTAGAGAGAGATTGTTGTTCACTGAGTCTTGTCTTGATCTTTCGAATTTATAGCCATTATTTTAATTTAATTATCGATCAAATAATTTACATAAAATTTGAGTGTTGACATTCCATAGATTTTATATCCAGCTGGTGCGATAGTTTATAATTTGAAGACTTATCCAGCAGCTCGGTTTCATGCTAGTTTCAATACCATTACACAAATTTACAATACGGAGTACAAGTCATCGCAATGAGCCTCTAATTAATTAGCCTGCAAAATTTTATGTCTCGTTCATTTCTTATCTTGAAGTGTTTCGAAACGACACTGAATTTTCTTAGCATTACTCAAGGGGTTTCTCTTTGGAAACTCGGCCTCATGCCTTTAAATTCTTTGTCGCGCGAAAGGGTTAAATATCTTATTCTATGGGGGAAAATATCGCGTAATCAAGATTTTGCCCAGATTTGATTTGCATAAATACTGCTAGTGCTTGTCTCAGCTAATAGAGTCTACAAAATCATGCTCTGTCGGAAGCCAAATCTCTTAAAAGGGTTGCTGAGGTTTCACCCTTTTTCTTGCATCTGGAAGGTAGTTATCTGAAAACAAGGGGCCGCATTTTAAAAGCTCAGAGCAATTACAAAGAATTCAAATCGGCTTGACGCTTATCATGGCTGTTCAAAAGATCAAACAAAACCTACTATCATTTTTTTAAACCAAACAATTACTTCAATCTTATTTAAACCATTCGCATTCGATTACAATAGAAATCAGACTTGCCTTAAGGTTTTCCTTCCACGTCACTGATTTACTACAAATCTATCACAGTGTTTTAGCACTTTTCTTAATTTATTCTTCTTCAAAAATATTAGTTTTCTTCCAGTCAACTACACCCGTTGTGCTCGACTCTTACCACCCGAATCCCATCTCCCCGCTCCTGTTCTTGGACCTCTCTTATTTCCCCACACCCCGTCTCCCGTCACAACCCTCTGGCCTACAAACGTCAATGCCTTTTGCCTGCATCCGGTTCCGATGCTGGCCGGCAAAAATCGATATATTTCGCATTCCTCAACCCAATTTCTTTCCTTTCCTATATCGCCCGTAAATCTAATTTTATTCCCAAATATTTCATTCCCCTTTATTTTATCATTCTAAGCCGTTCTGCCACAGAGGCCCCCCTGAACTTTTAGTCTAGAGCTATCTAACCAAAAGTTCACTCGCGTCCCTTATTCTAGGCTACTTCGTTAAATTTAAATTGAACAGATTAACATACAAATTTTCAGATTATAGTTATAAACAAGAACAGCCTTTTGCTTTGGCCTGCAGAGTAAAACCCCAGTTACTTAAGTGGGAAACCCCTGCAGAGAGGAAAGTCTATAAGACATAAAACCCCTAGGCAATAAATTTAAAGCTACGCGAATTTTCCTTGAGTCTTCATTTCCGCAGTGTCTTCGATCCTCTAGGCGGAATTCTTCTCAGTTGTCCACGTTGATCTGAGTTGTCCCGAGTCTCACTAGTCCCCAGGATTTATCTGAAATTCAACGACGCTAAGTTCCATTGTCTAATAAAATTTAATTAACATAACTTTACGTGAATTGGATCTGGTGTCCTCGATCCATGTACCACTTCCAGTTAGATCCTCGCGAGAGTCCGTCCACGTCGTCGACGTCGCTTCCTAGGTGGTTCTGAAGAAATAGAGTCGTCCGAACTATCGAAATTCGTTGGCTCCCTCCGTGGTTCAACTTCCGATATTATGACATCTCTTGAATTTTGAACAGCATCTTCTAACTTCTGTAGTAAGGCTCCAGTTTTCGATATGGATTCGCACCCACTTACAATCCATAGCTGTTGGATGTTTACTGGGAAGTGATATCTCAATTCCTGCACGAGCGACTTTTCCGGAATTGACGTCGTCAGAAAACTTGCTAGTTCAACCATTTTTGCAAAATAGTCGAAAAGATTATCGCCATTTTTGGAATCATATACGCCATCTCGAATCTGCTTCCGAATTCCTCGTTGCTTGCTTTCCGGCCAATAACGAGAAATAAACTGGCTACGGAAGTCGCTGTACGTTTTCCACTCGTGGAAAAATATGTTCGCCCATCGTCTCGGTGCTCCCTGCATCGCTTCGAGAGAGATTTTCAGTTTTCTATCGTCTTCTTTGATACCTTGGTTTTCAAAATATCGCACCAGTTTTGAGAGAAAAACCAGTGGAATTTGACGGTCGTCCGCGTGAAATTTGGGAAATTTTGGTGGTTGATTTGTGTGCGCTGCCCGTCGTAACAGTTCCAAAAGAATCGCCGCAATTTCACTCGAATCCGCCGCCATTGTACTGACTCCGGCCCTGTCGTCAACCCTTTGCTTTCCTGTCGTCGGGTCTGCATTGTTATGCTGCAGGCCCGGCTCAAGTGGTGCATCCTCCGTAGGTAGTTCCTGGGACATCCTTTGTTCAATTTCGGCTCGCCGAATTAATTTCGTTTCGAAAGAAAACAAATAGTGATTAGTTTTTTTTTTTTTTTTTTAACTAATTACTGTTTTGTTGCAGCTACAATTACATTTTGTTTGATTAATAACTCATTAATTTAAAATCTCTCAAGTCAACATTTCTCTTTAAGTACAATATGCTTTCCCGCATCATCTCTCTAGTTTATTGTGGAATCAATTTATCGCTGCCCCCCAGATTAAAAAAATCATTTAACCCTTTTAATCCGACTTCGCATTTTAAATTTTTAGGTCGCTTTTCGCTCGCCAAGTTTGTTTCGCTGCGTTTTAGTTTAAATCCTCAGGTTTCAAAAGTCACATGTGTGTGGCGAATGGAATGTGCCGTCCGCTCTAGTTTACGTTTCCCATTAGGTCACCCCTCAACAGGCAACAGGCCTGCTACCTACCGCCCTTCACGCTTTTGGATTATCTTTAATTTGTGTCCCGAAATTATTTCGCATTTACACTATTAGCCATAAACTTCCTGATTTTTCTTGTCAATTTCTGGCGGTACACCTCATAGATTACGATTGTGTGTTTAGGCCTCGGTTTAAACGATAGATGTTCTAATATTTTTTTATCAATTTCTTGGGGTGTTTCCTCAAATCTTATTTCTTCGATTATTTCCTTTCACTCGGTTTGTCCCTTTAATTCTCTTCAGCTCTCATAATTTGATCAGCTACTCTGTATTTTTATTTCACGAATACATCTGCTACGCTTCAATTTTCCTACCCCGATTTATTCCCTGATTTGTGAAATTTCAGCACCGTGGTCCATCGTATTTAAATGGCTTATTTAGTTTGAAAATTTACCCTATGCAAATTATAGTCGTAGTTTGAAGTGAGCTTTTGTCACTCCGTTGTGTATTTTTCGACCCACATCTTGCTACCTGCTACCGGAACGACCCTTACCACATCTGTTCGCCCACGCCCAGTACTATTATAAACACCCTTGGCGAAATTCCACCGACTCTCGGTCCTTTTCTATATATGCGCGTGTTTTGATTTTTCTAGCCTATTTACCTTTGTTCATTTCCCAATTATTTATCCAATCATTACTTCTAATTACCTCTAATCCTGGTCACGGAACACCACTGTAAATTATCCTAAAGTCACGGCACCAACTGTAACATCCTGGTCATGACGACCAACTGTAAATTTCTGGTCACCGAGCACCATTTGTAAGATTCTGGTCATCATGACAACTATTTTGTAACATCCCAACCTCACGATGACATTTTGTGATAAACCTCGTCACCGGCCCCAATTTTGTGATATCCCCTCCTTCCCTACATTAAATTAATTAAGCTGTGATGCGTCTAATTACCCTAAGTCGTATTTCGTTGTGCCGTAGATTTTATTTTACCTTTACCTAAGTTATTTAACCCGATTACACCTACCTCAGCTTCACGTCGTGCTAATACCTCAAGCCTACTCTAGTAGTAACCTCACGTTCGTTTTAAAGGGAATGAATTGAATAAATATTGAAAAAATAAACAAAGTCATTTAACCACACCTCTTCTTTATTACAAATTAATCAATCATCGCCAACTTAATTAAATTCACCTTAATCATTCATTTTATAATTTCCTGACGTGCTGACATTCAGCTAGCGTTCGGAATTGTTTTATTCAGTTTACATTCGGTTTCTGACAGAAAAGTACATCCTAATTCCGTGTGCAATCCTACGACGAATTTGTTCAACCCTAGCAAATTAATTCCGTTCTCATTCTTCCTAATTTTCAGAATTATGAGTGAAGCCATTTCCTAGCATACTTGAGTTTAATTCCCTGCCTAATTCATTTATCCTTTTTCCAATTTTTATTTCAACCCTTTCTCCCCTTTCTCCCATTCACCCTGGTACGAAAAGAAATCTTTCCTGTTTAATTGTACTTAGAGAGAGATTGTTGTTCACTGAGTCTTGTCTTGATCTTTCGAATTTATAGCCATTATTTTAATTTAATTATCGATCAAATAATTTACATAAAATTTGAGTGTTGACATTCCATAGATTTTATATCCAGCTGGTGCGATAGTTTATAATTTGAAGACTTATCCAGCAGCTCGGTTTCATGCTAGTTTCAATACCATTACACAAATTTACAATACGGAGTACAAGTCATCGCAATGAGCCTCTAATTAATTAGCCTGCAAAATTTTATGTCTCGTTCATTTCTTATCTTGAAGTGTTTCGAAACGACACTGAATTTTCTTAGCATTACTCAAGGGGTTTCTCTTTGGAAACTCGGCCTCATGCCTTTAAATTCTTTGTCGCGCGAAAGGGTTAAATATCTTATTCTATGGGGGAAAATATCGCGTAATCAAGATTTTGCCCAGATTTGATTTGCATAAATACTGCTAGTGCTTGTCTCAGCTAATAGAGTCTACAAAATCATGCTCTGTCGGAAGCCAAATCTCTTAAAAGGGTTGCTGAGGTTTCACCCTTTTTCTTGCATCTGGAAGGTAGTTATCTGAAAACAAGGGGCCGCATTTTAAAAGCTCAGAGCAATTACAAAGAATTCAAATCGGCTTGACGCTTATCATGGCTGTTCAAAAGATCAAACAAAACCTACTATCATTTTTTTAAACCAAACAATTACTTCAATCTTATTTAAACCATTCGCATTCGATTACAATAGAAATCAGACTTGCCTTAAGGTTTTCCTTCCACGTCACTGATTTACTACAAATCTATCACAGTGTTTTAGCACTTTTCTTAATTTATTCTTCTTCAAAAATATTAGTTTTCTTCCAGTCAACTACACCCGTTGTGCTCGACTCTTACCACCCGAATCCCATCTCCCCGCTCCTGTTCTTGGACCTCTCTTATTTCCCCACACCCCGTCTCCCGTCACAACCCTCTGGCCTACAAACGTCAATGCCTTTTGCCTGCATCCGGTTCCGATGCTGGCCGGCAAAAAATCGATATATTTCGCATTCCTCAACCCAATTTCTTTCCTTTCCTATATCGCCCGTAAATCTAATTTTATTCCCAAATATTTCATTCCCCTTTATTTTATCATTCTAAGCCGTTCTGCCACAGTACGTACAAAACGTCGAAATCAAGCTGCTCAACTTTGATATCTACACACTACATGCTTCACCTACCAGGGTAGCTGTTCTTGAAAGTGTGAGAGGAACTCACTGAGAGTTTTATATAGTCCGTATTACACTGTTGTAGCGAAAGTTGCCTAAAAACACGACTTTAGGCAACACTCGTTACATCAGTGTACTGCGGAATGCATTCTACTCAGGGAATTTATCGTACACTTTCAAGATCAGCTTGAAACTAGCTCGTACACTCAGAAGAATCCTGTATAATAATTTGAAGCTGAGGCCCATGGACAAGATCCAAGTTTCGTTACGAGTTCCATTCCATAGAAGCTTTTATGACAAAGTGCAAATGTGATTCCCCTCTTTCTGTACCTCAGAACCTATGACGAAACTTGGATCGTGTTCATCGGCCTGTAGATGTACCTATACTTTTAGCTGAGCATGGGAATAGATAGACCTGTGAAATGAAGAAATAAAAAGTTTAAAACAATTTTGTTTATTTGTTGTCTTTTGAATTTCAAGTACCCACAATAAGTCACGACCAGGTAGGTACCTACAATTTGTGTAGATTTGATCAACACTGCCTAAAAAAGAGCTAGGTGGGTACCTTTAAATTTCATTGATCAACATTTTCCCTACTGCGTAAAATGCTTTCATGCAGTATTTGTATTATTTCTGCTTCGGCAGTCAGTCGTATTTTCTCATTGGTTATTTGCCGAATGTTGAAGTCAACATATGAGGCAAATGGAGACACACCACATTCTCCTTTCACTTGGGTGTATCTCGGATTTATGACACTCGCTAAAGTTAGCATCGCGTCCGATGTATTCTGGATGGCGTCGTCATATAGGTGGTCGGTTTCTTGCCTCTTCTTTTTTCTTTTCTGGCCTTGTTGGCTGCCAGAAAAGGAGGAAATTACCAAATTCTGCGAATTTGATCGTTCTGGTAACCTCCTTGGTTCTGGTGAAATGCTCTTGCTTCGTGACTCGAAACTGTCTACTTGAAAGAGCCCTTTGTCCTGCGACGTCACGTCGGCGTCGATGACAGCTACGTCGTGATGGTCCTGCAAATAAAATAGGAAGAACAGTCACATTATGGAATGTAACGCAACCAATTATACGATTTTAAACCACAGTCATAATATG
Organism: Anaspis maculata; assembly: GCA_949128115.1. Taxonomy (NCBI): domain Eukaryota; kingdom Metazoa; phylum Arthropoda; class Insecta; order Coleoptera; family Scraptiidae; genus Anaspis; species Anaspis maculata. Next base: position 55,012,027 of record OX421967.1, read on the forward strand.
TATGTTTGAAAAATACCTACATAATTTGGAAATATTTTACGCTGTGTATTTTGTAAACCCTGTATGTACAGATTCCCCCCCCCCCCTGTTAAAACTGTCTCCCTTGGAATAAATTGGCCGGGAAAAGAATTTTCCTCAACTAACATTTTATATATCTTGCAGTAGGTATACAGTGTTGAAAAAAAATACGTTTTTTTGACACCCCGTATTTAAATATTGGAAGGGATGCGGCTTCTCCTCTTGGATCCAAATGATATTATTTGATATGTGATCATGCAAGACCATATATGCAGGGTCTTGCATGACCATATAGACCATATATGTTCATTTTTGAACTTTTTACTCCAGATTTTTTGTCACCAAATTTTTACCCCGAAAAACGCCGAAACAGGTGAATTTTTTATTTGAAGGGGGACCTCTAGGACACGTACTGCAGAATTTTTGGGCCCGTATTCATATTAGTGATACTGATGAAGTGATGAGCACTATCGATCAATTTTACCATCGAATGACTGAAACTACCGAATGATTCATTCAAATTCATTCATTCACATAAATCCGTTGAATTAATTCATGTGCTATCGAATCATCCATTGAATCATTCATTCATTCATTTATTCATTCATTCATTCATTCATTCATTCATTCATTCATTCATTCATTCATTCATTCATTCATTCATTTATTCATTCATTTATTCATCCATTTATTCATCCATTCATCCATTCATTCATCCATTCATTTATTCATTTATTTAATTTCCAATCCATTCATCCATTTGATTCAGTAACTCAACTGGAACATTACAAAATGAAAACTTTCTAATTTCAAAGTTCAGACTGTTTTGAATTTGTTTATTGTTATCCACACAACGAAACCTCGTTAATCAACCATTCGTTTCGGGAATTGTTGAGGTAGGTTCTAGGTAGAGGTAGGTACTATAGGATTATAGAAATTGAGACTAAGCACTTTGTGGTCAGTTGTCATTGTCGTGAATCGTAGGTAATTTTTGCAACTTAATGGACTTGACTGAAGCCACATGTCATTCAATATAGTACTACTTACTGATATCGCAAAAATCACTCTGTGCAAAAATCGAAGTTATAAAATGCACACAACAACTTGGATGCACGGACGGCTATGAATGATGTTAGCGCGCTGTGAAGAAAACAAAAACTCCTTTCGTCAATTTCATCCGTGTCGACGAGCAATAAAAGTCGATTTGAGTTTTGGGAAAGACATGCATCCATTTCTCCCGAATTATTTGAAATGGCCCTCAAGCATTTGTCCGTGCCTGCTACCTCAGTACCGTCGAAGCATGTTTTCTTCGAGGTTTTCTTTAAAGCTGGGCAAATCACCAATCAGAGGAGAAATCGCCTGACCAGGAGAAACTTAGATTTAATAATATTTTTAAGCAGCATTTTTTTTCTTCTTTATTGGATAATTATCTCAAGTTTAAATTCAATATGTCTCTCCATTTATTTTGATTTCATTCACTTGCCCATAAAAATCAATAATTAAATACATTATAAAATTGTACATCTCATAATTGATTCCAAAAAATCGACTGGAAATCAAATTGTTCAATTCATTCAATGCTGATCCCATAGAACATAAAAAACTGATAATTATACAGTATGTTCATTAAAAAATTCAATAATGGGAGGCCGTGGACCGATGGTAGCCTGGCCGTTTTCGGATCGAATGGCCTGCGTCACAGCCTCCCTTTATTGAAGTTTTTAATGAACATACAGTACATAGGTATAACAGAATGTTTCAATACAAATAAAAATTCATCCATTCATTCGTTCATCAATTAATTCTGTTCCGCATTCAAAATTATTCAGCTCATCCATTAAATCCACTTAGATATTGAATCATCCATCCATTCATTCGTTCGTTCATTCATCCATCAGTTTGTTTATTCATTCATTTGTCCATCCATTCGTTCATTCATTCGTTCATTCATTCATTCATTCATTCATTCATGCATTCGTTCGTTCATTCATTCATTCGTTCATTCATTCGTACTTACGGCTAAACAAGCTGACTAAACCCACTCTTGAGATAAGTATGAAATTTCTGCTGGGTAACCTACAGTGAACAATTTTGAATTGGCCATTTTCCTATTACAGTGCGCTTGCGTTCGTTAGTCAAATGAGCAAGATTTCCGGCGCGTAATTGAATATTCGACCAGGTTAGTACAAATTCGACTAGAACATACGCGAAAGTGATTGATAGCGATGTTAGGTACAAAACTTTTTTATGTATTTGATAGATCATGGATTATCAAAGTACTCTATATTAAAAAAAAACGCTAGCATTACAAAGTTACAGTATCTTTTCCATGATTAATAACGACTTGCTGTGAATGCGCATGTCAGAAATGCTCATACGCGCCGGTCCAGATTGTAGTGTAGTGACCATTGCGTTAGGTGACTTTGACGTGATTTTGTAATTTCGTCATAATTATGTTGTTCCAACATTATCCTCACCACCACCAAAGCTAGTTCCTCAATTTCTTGTTCCATTTATATTCATCCACCATATTTCACTATTCACATTCGATATAAACCTCAAAACGTCTAAATAAAGGCAATGAATTTGCAAATGACGAATGACATTCTCTGCGATATGATATGAACACTTACAACACTCTGGAGATGTAAATGAGAGAATTGCACTACCCTGGGTATATCTGGTTGTCTCTAGCGATAACTGCCAATTACCTAGCAAAATGCCGATATGTGCCGCTCTTAAAAAGTACAAAAATATTGCCAATATTTTCTGTTACGAGATTCAACTTTGATTACTTTTTGACTCCTACGAAAATATTGATACGAACATTTGGAACAGTAGATGTGTTGACAATTTGTTTTCCACTTGGGCTTATTGGACGATTAGAGCATGAAATCACCATGTAAGGTCCTTCTGCAGTGCAGAATAAATAAGAAAGCTGCTTTTCTAAGCAAATTGCGTTCTGAAATGGGATAACCTTAAAATCATGCGTCAAAACACAGCTATAAAATGTCTCTGTTGTTTCGCCGTTAACTGTCGTCTGTCAGAATTTGTACCTTCCTGCTGACGCTTGCGCTAAGATGGCCTTAAAACGAAAAGGATGTATTAAACACGCCCTCATACCTTACAGTTCCGGAAATTGATTTTCTCAATCGGATACGGATACGGTCCCGTGAATAGCTCTTCAAAATCCAGTGGAGCCGCATTGTTTGAAGATCGGATGCACACATTTTGCCAGAGACGCCTGTCTCGAATAATTATTTCGGTGAATTCAGGACACAGGTGAGACGTTTGCTCCAGCTCTAATTTGGGCATTTTTTGGAAGATTTCCCAAAGAATGTTGCGGGGCAAATCTCGGAAGCTCATCGTTGTTGCTGCTATTTAAAATAATTCAAAATAAAATCGGGCACATGATCGAAAATTGTTATCAGCACCTACCTTTATAATTCCGTGCACTTTTTTTCGGTGTAGAAGGTCGGAAGTCGGAACGCAGGACAAAGACGGCCTCGAACCGCACTGTTTGGAACATGAATGGCGTTTGAGAAGAGCAGAACTCAGTTCACTTGCGAGTTTCTTTCAAGCCCACCCATCTACCATTCTACCTGATAAACCGGCATTGTATAACCATTGTATTGTATTGGGTGCTTTCCACCTAGCCCCAAGTTTGGTATACCTGCCATTTACGCATGTGCGGGTGCCAAACGGTGCTTTCCATCTGCGTGTTCTTACCCGATTCTGTGCCGTTCATTGGATCACCTGAAATTTTGTGCCGTACTATGGAACATGCGCCGTCTGGTGGTATTTGTACCGTCTAGGTGGAAAGCACGCATTAACTACTCCTAGTAGGCCAGCCCCAGCCATCGTTAAAATTGGGGAGGTTGTGTAAAGCACAAAGCACGGACAGATGGCGTGTTTAGGATCTGTCGCCTAGGGTTGCTAGATTATCGACAGCTTTGGCTGTAAAAGGGTTATGCAATCATCCGTTGCTAAGGGCCGATGGGAGGGGCTTAAATTCAGCTATGTGTCAAAATTCATCATGAGCGGAGAAAAAAGGAAATTTGCGCGGAGTCCGGTCCTGTTGCTTGATGTCCGCAACCGAACATACATGAAAATTTCATTTCATATAGCGGCATAAAAGACGTGTTTTGAAACTCATCGGGCTTCTGGCAGCTGGGTTCAGCGCTCGGCTTGAGCATGTTACTGTGAAATACGCTCAATCAGTGTGACGTCGAAACGTGGGTTTTGTACAAAAACAACGAACACGTGAGTTGGCAACACTTCTTGTCAAAGTGGCAGCTAACGAAATATTTGCGGATCAATAGATACAACGACCTATTCCTGTAGGGTGTTTCGTAACCAAAAAGGCCTTCAAGGGTGAGAATGCTGGTTAAATACATCTTACATTTTGTTTGACAGCTACAGTGGAGGATGTGGGAAGGGGTAGAGGGTGGAAATCAGGAGTGACAGTAAGTTCTGCCAACTTAGCAGAGATTGTTTTCATACAAAACCCAACTTTTGACGTCATCACTTATTAAGCGTATTAGCTCCGCCTTCCTACGCAGCGGGAAGCTCCCTCCGACTGTCAGTTTTTTGATATCGGCACATTCTGAACATTTCAAAGATTTCTTTGGCGAGAGCGCAGCGCCAAAATTTCAAAGAAGTGGACCAAACAAGGCACTATGAATAATATAAACCAAGTAAAGAGTTTGAAACAAAGCTACAGGCTTGGAATATAAGTAGCCCTGATAGCAGAGATGCAGGACCTTCCAATATCTTCAAACTAGCAAATACGTCAAATTTGACAAGAAGCAAATACAAATCAATTCCTTCCTATGACTCCAACGATGCCCAATGTAATATTTGTATGAAGACCTTCAAGAACTTGAAAGGGGTGAAAATCCACAGCAGCAGAATACACCAAAGTCAAAACAATTCAGACCGTATTGATGGAATGCCAGCACATGAAGGAACACTCCCAGAGACATGCTTAGCCTTAAAAGAGTCCCGAAAGCTACTCGTCTATTAGTTTCTGAAGAACTAACTAATGTTATCAGTGACTGTGTCGAAGATAACACTGATACATCATGGTTAAAATTATTTCTATTCACCTACGCCGTTTTACAGCTACCGCCCAAGCATGGAAAATTCAGGAAGAAAAGTCTTACAACCTTTGTTAAAGAAAAATTAACCTTCTGGAAGAACATCAAACAAGCAGATTTACCCGAAATATGCAGCAAAATTATACAAGATTTCAAGAGGAATCCTAAGAAAGACAATAAAAAATACAAAGAACTGGACATTCAAATCTGCCAAAAAGCTCAATCGAAGATATCAGACGGTGATATTCGTGGTGCCCTGAACATACTGAACTGACAAGATTCGTTCGCACCAAAAGACGAAAACACACTTCAGGCATTGCGGAAAAAACATCCATTACCAAAAACAGTCAATTCATTACATCCTAAACAAATCGAAAATAATGTTGTACAATCTGTCACCAATGAAGAAATTATCAAAGCAATAGCTTCCTTTCAAAATGGTTCTGCAGGAGGAATTGATGCTATACGCCCGCAACATCTAAAAGATCTAACCAACAACGAGCTTGGGCAGAACGCTCTTAATCTCATCTCCGCTTTATCCAAACTAGGAACTTTATTACTAGATGGGAAAGTACCTTCTTCAATTTGTCCTATTCTATATGGGGCTAACCTTTGCGCGCTAAAGAAAAAAGACGGCGGTATTCGACCCATCGCTATTGGCTCTACTATTAGAAGGTTAATAGCTAAAGTTATATGCCGCAGGATTGCTGAGGAGCTTGGACTCAACTTCAGACCATACCAATTTGGTTTCGGGACGAAAGGAGGAATGGAAGCAGCTATACATTCTGCAAGACGTTTTCTACAAATCCCTCATCAGTCACCAAAAGTTTTACTGAAGATAGATTTCTTGAATGCATTTAATATGTTAGATCGGGAAATAATCCTGCAGAAAATTGGTGAGGAAATCCCGACTTTTCACAATTTCTTGAGCCAATGCTATAGAGAAACCTTCAATTTATATTATGGTACATCCATTATTCTTTCACAACGGGGAGTTCAACAAGGGGATCCTTTAGGTCCTCCTCTATTTTGCCCTGGAATACAATCGTTGATAGAATCCCTAAATTCTGAGATGAATATTTGGTATATGGATGATGGAACAATTATTGCAGACCCAGAAACAGTTTTCAATGATTTAGAAATCGTCATAAGTAAATCCAAAGATATTGGTTTAGAGCTTAATTTCACAAAATGTGAAATTGCAGTAATTTCTGACAAAAGCGAAGAGCGTCTAGAAATCATTGAGAATTTCAACTGTATAGCACCTGGTATCAAGGTTTTAGAACCAAAGAATACAAATATTCTGGGCTGTCCATTGTTTGATTCAGGAATCTCAGATACACTAGACAAACGCACCTCAGAATTAAGCAGTATGGTCACCCGCATGTTCCACCTTCCTTCACATATGGCTTTTTACCTACTGAGATTTGCCTTTTCAATTCCAAAAATGATTCACCTTCTTAGATGTACACCATGCTGGCATTCGCAGGAGAAACTCCAACAGTACGATAATGTATTCCGACAATCAGTTTCGCTCATTTGTAACCTGGATTTGAACAACGGAAAAATTTGGACTTGAGCCACTTTACCAGTAAGACAAGGAGGACTCGGCCTTAGAAACGTGACCAAACTCTGCTTCCCAACGTTTCTAGGGTCCTGGAATTCTTGCAACGAACTATTTCCACTCGTTCTGTCAAATTCTATTTCCACAATTGAGGACCCAGCTTACGAAGAAGCAATGCTAAATTGGACCACACTAACACATTTAGCACCACTGCTAACTCCAGCAGCTTGCCATCAAAAACTCTGGGACAAAGAAATCAACAACATTGCTCTTCAAAATTTATTTGACATGTTACCTTCCGAAGAGGACCATGCTCGTCTTCTGGCTTTACAAGAGAAGGAATCTGGAGCATGGTTGGATGCACTTCCTTCTGGCAGTTTAGGAACTCTCTTGGATAACCCAACTTTTAGAGTTTCCATATGCCTTCGGCTAGGCAGTTCGATGTGCACTCCCCACTCTTGCACCTGTGGTGAGATTGTTGACCCTCTTGGCCATCACGGCTTATCGTGCAAAAAGAGCGCTGGAAGAAGAGCCAGACACGAGGTGATCAACGATCTCATCAAACGAGCACTAACATCTGCCGAGATCCCTTCCATCCGAGAGCCCACCGGTTGCTACAGAAAAGACAACAAGAGACCGGACGGTATTACTTTAATACCGTGGTCACGTGGCAAATCTCTTCTTTGGGACGTTACATGCACCGATACACTGGCTCAGTCCTACATTCGTCTGTCTACCAAAAAAGCAGGAGAAGCAGCACGTCTTCGAGAAAATTCAAAAAAATCCAAGTAAAGTGCTCGCCAATTGAAATGGTCCACCCAAAAAATACAGTCACATTCAAAGTATCAAACCTTTTGAATAAATCAACTATTTTGAATCGTTTTATGTTTCATAATTAGCTCACGTATTGGACTACAACATGTCGTGGGTCGTTTCTGGTACAAGTGTTTCGTATCAATTATACAGGGCGCTCAATCAGGTACCGCAAAAATGGAGAAGTTTGAACTGGTCCCATTTCACAAAAAATAATTTCTGGTTTTCTCCAAGTGTTTCAGGGGAGTTATTATAACCATAACTCGAATCGTTTTCAAAATGTTTTGCCTATCTGCTTAAATTACAGGGTGATCTCAAAAATGTAACCTTCTAGTTTTGCAGTGATAACTTTATTCGTTGTTGGCCGATTTTGGAAAATGGGGGCTCTTGTTGAAGCTGAAGGCTCAGGTCAGAAGGATCGGGGATCAGAATTGACTTTAGATGAAAATTCTGGAAAAGAGATTGAATCAAAAGTGACTCAAATGACAAACTTGGTAAAGATCCGGTTTAGGGAAGGTATTAAACAAATAACAACTTGTCTTCAAACAAATCGTTCTTTCTGAACATTTTGAGGTGTTTCCCATTTGTATGGGGCAAAAAATGTGGCAATGAATCCAAATCAGAAATGGATGCTCCCAACGAAAAATTCTGGACGTTTTTCACCTAAAAATAGACGTAACCTGGGTTATGAAGATTGGAACTGGTGCCTATCTCTTTAAATGTAAAGGAAACATTCGACAATAATAAGATAGCCTAGGTTACGTGCATTTTCAGTCGAGGAAGGTCCGGTATTATCTTCTGGAAAGAGAATTTGTAAAATGAGTCCCGCATCGACAATTTTCATCTTTTAAAATCGGAAAATACCTCAAAATGTACGGGGAAAAAAGTCTGTTTGAAGGCAGGTTGATTTTCATTTAGTTCTTTCCCTGAACCTGATTTCTAGGGTGCTTCATATTTAGGTCACTTTTGATTCCTTCGCTTTTTCAAAATTTTTGTCTCCAGTCAGTTCCGATCCTCGAACCTTCTCATCTGAGTCTTAAGCTTCAACAAGAGTTCTTATTTTCCAAAATCGACCAACAATTAGAATAGATATAAATGCCAGACCAGAAGGTTGCATTTTGGAGATCACTGTGTAACTGGAGAAGATTAACTCAAAATTTCGAAAACTACCTCAAGGTATCGGAACAACATCTTTCCTAAAACACTTGGAAAAAACCAAAAACCATTTTTTGTGAAATGGAACCAGTACAAACTTTTCCATTTTTGCAGTACCTGATTGAGCGCCCTGTATAATTGACACGAAACACCTGTACCAAAAACGGCCCATGATATGTTGTAATCCAATTCGTGAGCTAATCAGAAAACATAAAACGATTCAAAATAGTTTATTCATCCAAAAGTTATGTCACTTTGAATGTGACTGATTTTTTTGGGTGGACCATTTCAATTGGCGAGCACTTTATATAACGGCAGACACTTCGTTCCATTTCGTACCAATCGCCATAGAAACCCTTGGTCCTTGGGGAGAGGAAGCAAAGAAGTTGATGAGCGAAATTGGCATGAAGATCAAAGGAGTCAAAAATGAAGCTAAATCAACCGCATACTTGACACAAAGAATAAGCCTAGCAGTTCAACGTGGCAATGCTGCTTCAATTCTTGGCACCATGTCCCATTCTGACGTGGGATTAGCTGAAATTTTCTATATTTTATAATTTTATCTTCACGATTTTCACCTCGATTTTCAATAAACTCGAAACGTTGAAGAAAAAAAAAGAAAAAAAAAGGCACTATTTTGGAAATGGGAGATACAGGCCAAAAATCCGTAACTACGCGGACTGACACACTGAGCTGTGATTGCAGTGTAGCGAGGCGCAAAGAAACACATTTTCAGATAGTAAAGTGCATCGCATGATGGGCTGTGGGTGGGGCCAATTAGTTCAGGACCAAGCCTCATCAGTTTCATCACTTGTGATAGCTAGGCAGCGCACCTAATTTTATTTCATCAGTTTGCCACTAGATGACGAAATTATTTCCTCTGTGTCGAGTGCTCTTTCCCGATTTGTGCGACCTCTTGCGATAACATCCCAAATCCGAAGCTGACCTACTAGTAGTAATAATACAATGGTATAACTGTTCAAGAATGACTTTCACAGACTTCTTCTTTACGAAAACATGTATAGGGATCCACTTAGGGAGGGGTAGAGGGGTATTGTGGCTAAGCATGAGCAGAACAATCACTTTAAAGGTACCTACGTTCAGTCAGCTTATTTAGCATCGCTTATTGGCTGTTCTGAGGAGGCTGGTCCATAAGAGCCAATGGGCGTCGCTGCGCTTGCGACTAAAATTAAAACTTGCGGCTAAATAATCTGACTGAACGCAGCTGAGACGTGCGACGGCATCACCAGCATTGTTGATAGTTACCTAACTAGCTGGTTCCATGCTACATCATGTGATAACTGCTCAGAAAACACTTGGAATTTTGAAACACTGAAATCACATCGAAAGGAAGTCCTATCTCATATCTTATATACCACCCATCCCTCGACCCATCCTATATGATTTTTCAAAAATCAGCATTTTTTTCCAATTTTCATTTCTTTACGGTTGTTCAAATTCAAAATTGTTCTTGCTTTTTCTTGTATTTTTGTTTGTTTGTTTTATAGTTTCATTAACTGTGTACACCTTTTAAGAGGCACATTGCTAAACAATTAATTTGTTCACAAATTCAAATGTTTCATGTGAGTTAATAATCTAGTTTTCTTGTTTCTTTCATGATGAGTTGATGAGTTTTTTTGTAGGTTTTGATAATGACCCAGTGCAGGGTCGGAACTTGAATAAACAAGAAATTTCAAGTTTGATTAGTTTTATTGTGGAGGAAGACAACGGAAAATCACCATACTATCATAGTTGCCTATTCCTATGCCGTATCACTGAACGCCTATGTACGCTAGTTGTATATCTTTTACAATGAAACCAAACAGGTTCTTCTTCATCAACACGTGCAACTGTTACATATTCTAGTTCTACCTTGACGTTATGCGGTTCCATAAGCATTCGCAACGCTTCCGCTTCATTGCGTATAACTTTTTTGTCCTGAGACGTTAAAATCCATCGGTCAAAGCATATGACGTAGATCGATTTCAAATTCGTAAGCTTGATCAAATTCCTGGAAAAAAATTTCAACCGAGTAAGTTGAATAATAAGTATAGGTACTGAATTATTTATTTATTTCAACAATGTTTCTTCTTAAAAAACCGTTGACTTGGTCTATAAGATGAAAGAAGTGTGGAAAGGTTTCCACTGACGAAACGAATGACTTTCAAATGAAAAGTAAATACTAGAAGGTGGAAGTTTTCTTCAGAAATGGAAGCTGCAGACATAATATTTCGCTTTATTATTTCAGCTTTTCAGTACAGCATACCAGACGTGAATTTTCTGTAAAACTATCAAGAGAGTTGCATAGATTTTCGACAACATAGGTACCTCTGCAGCCGGAAGACATCAAACGATAGCCAAACCCTGCTGGTTTCTTTTCGCCTTTCGGCAAGCTCAATGGTTAATTATAAACAATGTTTTTTTTTCTTCTCCATTTCTGAAGAAAATTCTATAGTATATGCCGATCAGCTTTTAAATTCAGCACTAGAACGGTAATTTTCTTACGCCAAGTTGGCATTTCTGCGATAATTGGGGATGCTCAAATTTGTAATGTTGGATCACTTTTTCCCTAGATGACCTTGAATTTTTATTGTCAATCGAGTACAGCGCTGTTGCAAGATTGTATAAACGTTCAAGGCGTCTTGATTTTGGTAGATTTTCGCCAGTTTAAATGGGCGACTAGTGGAATGTTTTTTCCAAGGTTTTTTCAAATAAAATAATAAATTACGTTGAGGAAACTGTTCTAATTTTTGGTCAAAAATAAAGGTCAATAGCTGATATCTATAATTGATCTGTGCCTTTTAAATTTAACACTAGGTGATAGATTTTACTAGCTCTCGAAGGTAATAATCGAAAATTTCACAATTTTTCTGAATTAATTGCTATGCCTGTACTAAGGATACAATATTAGTGACAACGTAAATCAACTTATATAGTGCAATAGTACCTAGTATCACTATATGTAGGTACTTA